>KK118951.1:207984-231205 GCA_000611955.2 Stegodyphus mimosarum
CCTTTTCCCTCTCAGGAACTCTTAATTGTTAAGTATTTACACACATACTTATTTTAACCATAACATTCTCTTACTTCGATGAATCATTACCTTGCAGAAAACTATTCCATTGAATGAGAAGTTTATCGTGTTCTTGTAATTTGCTTTTATCGTTTCCTGTTAGCTCAGGTAGTGGTGAGATTAAAATGACACTTAAATTTAAAAGTTTTGAAACAGACTATAATTTTGAATTAAGAGATTATTTGTGTTTTCAGTGAACCGTGTGCGAAATATTTCATTGTGATTTCTGTAATGTTTTAAGGGGCTCTTAAATATATCGGCTTTTATTCCTTATTTGTAAGCTTGTTTCATATTTGCTTCATTTATTTAAACTACAGAGGATAACTTACTAGGAATTTTAATGCATATCAGTCTTATGACTGATTGAAGATTTTAGAAAATTTTAGTTTCTCAATTTTTTGTGCTTTTCGAATTACAATATCTTTGAATGTTCTTACACGTTTTCTCTTTTTATTCTTTAGCTCTATTTTTGTCGCTTAAATATTTTCTACAAAGGACAGTACATTTTATTAAAATATTTTATGATAAATCTTGTGCATTGCTTTGGATTCAAAGCTTTTATTTATCACTTTTTTTGTAAAATAAAAAATCCTCAAAGTAGAACAGACAGTGAAATGGAAGAATTAAATTAAATTGAGAATCGCCGGAAATGATAAAAATAGGAATATGGAAAATGGACCACCAGCGGCCGATCAGTGAAATCGTTGAACACAGGTAGTTCGAAACTTGCTTCGATTCCAGGCGAACGGGCTGGTTGCATAAGCGCTTTTGCGGTTTCCCCCATGTGTAATATGTATACGAGCCAGTTTCCTTTAGAAAGTCCTCCACGAAGGCATCTTTACGTTTAGGCCAATACCCTAATCTACTAAACAAAGGAACTGGAAACCTTTGCTGTGTTGAATCAATCTTTTTACAGCACCGTGATACTTTAAACGATTGAAATGTTACTAGTTGCCTTGAACTAAAAGGAATCAGCTTTATAACAATCTTTATTCATCTTACACATAAGATATTCTTAAAGGGAAAGATGCCTGCAGCACAGTGCACCTAACGACGCTATTCTACCAAAAATTGAAAACATGAACAGCTGTTGCCATTCATACAAGCTCAATAGTAAAATAAAACATGTTGCCAGTAACGATTGATTGTTGTATAAATGATAACATAAAATTAAATACTCTGAAAATAAATAAGGCAAAAGAAAAAAGGAAATTCAAATATTAAATATACATCCAAACTTTACCGTGATACTTTAAACGACTGAAATGTTACCTTTCTAAAAGACAATCATTGTTTGCTTAAATCATACGAATATTTAAAAAAACTTATTTTCGTTAACTACAAAGCGTTAAGTTTTAAAAAATATGAAATATTCAATTTTATACTTTCTACGTTGGATGTTATCCTTAATTGCCTTCGTATATACCTCTTTTATTTAAATCAGAAATTGTAACTTTTAAGAAAATTTTAATGTACATTAATTTAATCATTAATTAATGACCAGCTTCTAATTTATGCTCTTAAACGTTTTCATTTACTTAACAAAATCTAATGTTTTTCTAATTGATAGACTCATCGCCAATGGATTTTATAAACATAGCTATTCAGCAGAAAAAGACTTGTTTAATGATTTTGTATGTAACATATTCTAATAGAATTACAAATTAAATATATAAGAAATAATAAGAATATATGAAAGCTTTCAGATTTTATATTACGCCAAAAGGGGCGTTTTATAACCGCTTTTTGTGTTATATTTATTTATTAAATATCATCTTCTTTGTATTTAAACCATAAAATTCAATTCAACAGCAATATTACAAAAGAGCATATCTTTAGAATTTCCGATACACTGTCTCGCGCGCTGAAGATAATTTTATTTTCGTAAAGTGTTGCCATTGCTCGCTTTGAAATTGTTGAGTGTGTTCATCAAAAATTCCTTAAAATTTTATAGAATATGAAACATATAATAAAACAAATTCCAAATTCCAAAAATTTGGCTTTCAGATGCCCATATTCGAATGGAGGACACGTTATTCAAAATTCGATGTGTCTAGGTACAGTTGCTTTTTCCACAATGTGAAAAACGCACATACATTCATCCAGATTCTTCATTATTTAATTTCTTTAAATATAATACAGCGATCTAATATTTGGTGGCAAAATTTTGAAAAGTGAAAAGCATTTTTATAGTAGATAACGCAAAGTGCCAAAACGAAATTAATAGCCCTTCTGTGCAAATTGCCCTTTTGGACTAATAATACATGTTAAATGGGCAACACTTTTCGAGAAGATTAGCATGATATTATTTAATTACTAAACGATCCATAGTTATACTATAGTTTTAAAATTTTTATGAGGAAAAACACTTACAATCGGGCATTACATTTTGATATTGTATATTCTTGGAGGCAGGTTATGCTATGTTTATAAATTTATTTCTCATTTTTATATAAATACCATTTGCCTACGAACTGGATCATTTGGAGTCTAAAAATACCTATCCGCTACCAGGTTATGTAATTAGAAATTAAAATTCATAAAATTTATAGTCTCCAACAATTTGTTAATCGCTTATGCACTTGAAAATTAAAATTTATCGTCTCCTTGACGAATAACTATGAATAACGAACAAATGAATAAAGAATAATGAAAAAGGGTTAACGAATAACGAATAAGTAACTACGCCGCTGTATGTCTGAAGACACTGTGATTTGAATTCGTGTGATTCGTGCCCATATACCGACTTGAAAATTTCCAGCAACACCCGTGGTTGCCTTTAAGATGACGGTAAAGATATGACATGACATGAAGCTTTCTTAGAGAGAGAAAGAGAACGAAAGAAAATGATGTTAATTGCAAAACTTATTTTCAGAAGATTTCTACAGGGATCTTGCTTAGGATTTACAATGGGTAAAAACCTTAACTAAATTAATACTGTTTTCGGTCAGTCGTGCAACCACACACTTACTGTCTGTGTTAACACTTCTATAATATTTGTAACAAAACAACTATAGAAATCAAAACAGAAGACATAATCAAAACATTTTTAGTAACTGGACCCAACAGCGTAAATTTACAAGCTGTTTAAGCGAAACGCAAGCATCATAGTCTTAATTATGGTCGAAGGATTCAATGAGTAACCTGCTTAAGGATCAACGACAATTCCGCTCAAATAAGCATCACCGGATCCACAACACAAATTCTCATGTTTGCCACTTCACCAAGGACATCAAAGCGCAAATGCTATTCTTATCAAATGACAGGAAGAGAAAAGAATTCTCAAGATGCAATGGTTTTCCACAGATCCGTCATAATTCCATGCATCAAAAGCATCAAAACCAAACCCTCATTCTTGTCAAACCGAATAGCCGTAACAGCACGTGAAATTTCCTCCTAAAATTTACTGCCATTATTACCTCATTTTCGAATTAATCTTTCTTTCTAGCTAATAACTTACGAGGTGTCCCGAGTTTCAGCGACAACATTAACATGAATGATTTGAAGGTCAAACTTGAGGAAACTGAAGGTATTAATTTTATGTTTAATATGAAACATTGATTGTGGAGGAACTGAATTTCCTTTTCCAAATTTTCAGATTCGCTAAAATTAAATTTTTACCCACTTTATACCATTACGCTAATAAAATTCTTTTCTCCATTTGCGGGTTTCAGCCGTTTATGTACGTACATTAATTACTGCGAAGGGCAGAGGCAGTGGTTTCAGGCAGCTAACAGATGAGCCACCGTTGACTTCTAGGGACGAAAAAATTACATCCATGTCTTCTTTGGGACTCGGAACCAGGCCTTTAAGTATGAGCCCAGATGGAAAAGTATGAGTAACAAGTGACTTTGACTTTTGACTCGCAAACTTACAAAGCTTTATTTAAATATTTGATAGAAATATTTAATAATCATCATTCTATACTCTGATTTATTGAAATATAAAATACCTTGGCAAACTATTTTTACCAGTTTCAATTAAGAATTAAACAAGGAATTCTAATTTTTTACAGGAACAGTTTATTGACTTACGTTTTGAATAAACTTGAACAATCAAATTCGCTGAAACAACCTTGAATTTGGCGTACATTTACTAAAAACACTCAATCGATTTCGAGGACAACTACAGGTCCCTTCTCATCAGGAGAAATTTTGTGAGGAGAACCACGCGCGAGATTGCCTCTTCGCGCGTGGTTCTACGTGAGGGTATAAAAAAGCCGTTACTGAGTTTGTTTTTCCTTTTCTATATATTTAGTCCTCCTGATGAGGAGGGACCTGTAGTTGCCCTCGAATCGATTGAGTGTTTTTAGTAAATGTACGCCAAATTCAAGGTTGTTTCAGCGAATTTGATTGTCACATTGACGTGTTTCTCTTCTATTCTAAATTTGGAAAAGTTCATTTTTAGCGCAATTTTAAACATTGCCATGTTTATTTTCCAATTAAAGGAAGAAATATTTTATTCATTTGCAAAAAAAAAAAAAAAAAAAAAAAAAATTTCATATTTGTTCTTTCTTATTTTGTTATTTAATACATTAAGTAAGTATGAAGGAAATGTTTGGTGTAAAAAATAAAGAATTTCCTGAAAAATTAAAATGCTAAAGCTGTTAATGGTGCTATTGGTAAAACATTCAACTGTTTACAATTTTACCCGCCCAGACAGGAAAGTGGTTAGTAACCTTAACTGTTATACCGATGGGTCCGGTTTCAATTACTGGAGAAGGTATGGATGCAATTTTTCCGTCCCTTCATAGGAAGCAAGTGTGACCTATCTATTTAGGTACCTCCATAATAAATAGACCACCACTTACGGCGTTTACTAGCGGCCAACGGCCACAACGGCTACAGGCTGCCATTGGAAATAGAATTTAATTTTTAAAAGGATTTAATACAGAATTTTTAAGAGATTTAAAGATATAAATTAGCAGCTTCAAGGAGCCAATAAAACTTCTATCAGTCCCAAAAATATTTCATAATTATTTATCAAAAGCCTTTATCATAATCTATTAAAGAGAGAATTTCATCAGCTTCTCGATTTGTCATCCATAGAAGATGATGCAATCAAAGGCGACTGAAAACTTCACAGATCCCCTTATTAAAATTTAATAGGTGTAGAAAAACGTTTTAAAGATAAATTGAAAGTATATGACTGGATGAAAAATCCTTTTATTGCAAATTATACTGAGGATGATATTAAACTGTTAGAAATCAAATATGATGAAGAGGGGGACATGTAATTTTGATCGTGATACATATGAAAACCTTGACCTAAATCAAAAACAAGTATCCGCATTTTATCCACGGGGAAATGGTACTGATTTTTTTACAGCTTTCCCTTCCTCATATCTTGCAGAATCAGGTTTTAGTATTATTAATCATATTATGACCAAGCAGAGAAATCGCTTTACTATGCATACACTCTTTGTCCAATTTAATTTGTTTTTGTGCTAGTCAAATGCTCTTTCTTCTATCTAATGATGTATATAGATCAATTGTAACATTTGTGGTTTCGAAGATATAAGAATTCCCATACACCTCAAGTATCGTCTTACTTTTTGCTTTTCCATCAGATCATTATGGATGAATGTCATCATACATTACAAAAGTACTTAGTAGTTGCGCTAAGTTACTGAGGAACCAGAAAGCGGTAAGCAAATTTTACCTTCTATAGAGTGGGCGGTAAGTATAAAACGGTTGACTACCTCCGCCGTAGAGCGAAAGAGTACATTATCTCGTGATAACATGATATGATATTTTTATCCTTTTGCTTAACAGTATGAGATGAGAGGCTTTTGTCCGACCAATCCAGTGCAACAACTCTTAAATATAGTTGAGTTCCTTATTAATAGCTGATTTTAGATACCAAGCATTGAGTACACAGAAATCTGAGAGCCTGCCTGGCAAGGCAGGCCCAAATTTAGCTCTGAGGGAAAAAATATTTTATTTTCAATTTTGCATGTATCTGTAATTTTATTTTGTCTTTTTTTGATGTTTTGGTTGGATTATCATCGTTATTTTTTTCTGCAGTTCAACTTCTTACCTGCTACTATTGTGTTTTAATTTCGTCCTGGATAAAAATTGATTCCTTAAATTCATAGACAGAATTTTTTGGTTATCGTTATCTTCAGTCCCTATGTCTTGCTGTATTAAACTGGCAGTTTTACTCGTGTTGTTAGCCCACCAAAGCGTTAATTCGCTGAACGCTAGTATTTAAATCTGGAGCTCGAATCCCTGCTGGCTACAGGATCATTTTTGTGGGTTTCCGCATGTATAACGTGTATATGAGCCAGGTTTCCTTAAAAATCCACCACGAAGGCATTTCTCTCCTTAGACAGACAGCCCTCGAGTGCTTTGTCATAATCAAATCAAATCCTCGTGTTTTTTATTTACGTACTTCATTTTCACTTTTTTGGTTATTACTTGTATTCTGTAGTAGTTATCCGTTTTATATTTTATTTTTAATGGCTCAGAATTTTAGATTTCATCCTTTCTGGTTCTGTTATACCTTATATCTAGCCATCTATGCTATATCTATTGTATATTATCTTGGTTGTGGTATTTTCATATCTTCATCATGTCTTACTCCATAGCCGTTTTACAACTTCGCTGATTGAACGACTGAATTTCTGATAACCGGAAATTTTTCTAAATGTTTAACTTGTGTTACCGACTCTTATTTCCGAATTAAGTGAAATAATGTAAATAATATTTATAAATATTATAGGTTAGTTAATAAATTTTAAAAAAAATTCTGAAATCTTTCAAATTTTACATTACGCCCAAAGGGGCCCTTTTTTTTAAATATTTTCTGTGTTATCTTTATTTATTAAATATCATGTTCTTCTCACTTAAACCATAAAATTCACTTCAAGAGCAATATCGCAAAATAATTTTTAAATGAGCATATCTTTAGAAATTCCAATACACAATCTTGCGAGCTGGAGATAAAAATGCTTTTTTTTGTACAGTGTTGCCATGGCTCGCTTTGAAATCGTTGAGATTCTTAACCAAAAATTCGTTGAAATGTACAAAATATGAAACCGGTAATAAAACAAATTCCATATTTGGGCTTCCAGATGCCAAAAAAAAAAAAAAAAAAAAAAAATCACTATTTGCTGCTCTTATTCAAATTTCATATTTGTTCTTTCTTATTTTGTTATTTAATACATTAAGTAAGTATGAAGGAAATGTTTGGTGTAAAAAATAAAGAATTTCCTGAAAAATTAAAATGCTAAAGCTGTTAATGGTGCTATTGGTAAAACATTCAACTGTTTACAATTTTACCCGCCCAGACAGGAAAGTGGTTAGTAACCTTAACTGTTATACCGATGGGTCCGGTTTCAATTACTGGAGAAGGTATGGATGCAATTTTTCCGTCCCTTCATAGGAAGCAAGTGTGACCTATCTATTTAGGTACCTCCATAATAAATAGACCACCACTTACGGCGTTTACTAGCGGCCAACGGCCACAACGGCTACAGGCTGCCATTGGAAATAGAATTTAATTTTTAAAAGGATTTAATACAGAATTTTTAAGAGATTTAAAGATATAAATTAGCAGCTTCAAGGAGCCAATAAAACTTCTATCAGTCCCAAAAATATTTCATAATTATTTATCAAAAGCCTTTATCATAATCTATTAAAGAGAGAATTTCATCAGCTTCTCGATTTGTCATCCATAGAAGATGATGCAATCAAAGGCGACTGAAAACTTCACAGATCCCCTTATTAAAATTTAATAGGTGTAGAAAAACGTTTTAAAGATAAATTGAAAGTATATGACTGGATGAAAAATCCTTTTATTGCAAATTATACTGAGGATGATATTAAACTGTTAGAAATCAAATATGATGAAGAGGGGGACATGTAATTTTGATCGTGATACATATGAAAACCTTGACCTAAATCAAAAACAAGTATCCGCATTTTATCCACGGGGAAATGGTACTGATTTTTTTACAGCTTTCCCTTCCTCATATCTTGCAGAATCAGGTTTTAGTATTATTAATCATATTATGACCAAGCAGAGAAATCGCTTTACTATGCATACACTCTTTGTCCAATTTAATTTGTTTTTGTGCTAGTCAAATGCTCTTTCTTCTATCTAATGATGTATATAGATCAATTGTAACATTTGTGGTTTCGAAGATATAAGAATTCCCATACACCTCAAGTATCGTCTTACTTTTTGCTTTTCCATCAGATCATTATGGATGAATGTCATCATACATTACAAAAGTACTTAGTAGTTGCGCTAAGTTACTGAGGAACCAGAAAGCGGTAAGCAAATTTTACCTTCTATAGAGTGGGCGGTAAGTATAAAACGGTTGACTACCTCCGCCGTAGAGCGAAAGAGTACATTATCTCGTGATAACATGATATGATATTTTTATCCTTTTGCTTAACAGTATGAGATGAGAGGCTTTTGTCCGACCAATCCAGTGCAACAACTCTTAAATATAGTTGAGTTCCTTATTAATAGCTGATTTTAGATACCAAGCATTGAGTACACAGAAATCTGAGAGCCTGCCTGGCAAGGCAGGCCCAAATTTAGCTCTGAGGGAAAAAATATTTTATTTTCAATTTTGCATGTATCTGTAATTTTATTTTGTCTTTTTTTGATGTTTTGGTTGGATTATCATCGTTATTTTTTTCTGCAGTTCAACTTCTTACCTGCTACTATTGTGTTTTAATTTCGTCCTGGATAAAAATTGATTCCTTAAATTCATAGACAGAATTTTTTGGTTATCGTTATCTTCAGTCCCTATGTCTTGCTGTATTAAACTGGCAGTTTTACTCGTGTTGTTAGCCCACCAAAGCGTTAATTCGCTGAACGCTAGTATTTAAATCTGGAGCTCGAATCCCTGCTGGCTACAGGATCATTTTTGTGGGTTTCCGCATGTATAACGTGTATATGAGCCAGGTTTCCTTAAAAATCCACCACGAAGGCATTTCTCTCCTTAGACAGACAGCCCTCGAGTGCTTTGTCATAATCAAATCAAATCCTCGTGTTTTTTATTTACGTACTTCATTTTCACTTTTTTGGTTATTACTTGTATTCTGTAGTAGTTATCCGTTTTATATTTTATTTTTAATGGCTCAGAATTTTAGATTTCATCCTTTCTGGTTCTGTTATACCTTATATCTAGCCATCTATGCTATATCTATTGTATATTATCTTGGTTGTGGTATTTTCATATCTTCATCATGTCTTACTCCATAGCCGTTTTACAACTTCGCTGATTGAACGACTGAATTTCTGATAACCGGAAATTTTTCTAAATGTTTAACTTGTGTTACCGACTCTTATTTCCGAATTAAGTGAAATAATGTAAATAATATTTATAAATATTATAGGTTAGTTAATAAATTTTAAAAAAAATTCTGAAATCTTTCAAATTTTACATTACGCCCAAAGGGGCCCTTTTTTTTAAATATTTTCTGTGTTATCTTTATTTATTAAATATCATGTTCTTCTCACTTAAACCATAAAATTCACTTCAAGAGCAATATCGCAAAATAATTTTTAAATGAGCATATCTTTAGAAATTCCAATACACAATCTTGCGAGCTGGAGATAAAAATGCTTTTTTTTGTACAGTGTTGCCATGGCTCGCTTTGAAATCGTTGAGATTCTTAACCAAAAATTCGTTGAAATGTACAAAATATGAAACCGGTAATAAAACAAATTCCATATTTGGGCTTCCAGATGCCCATATTCGGTGCAGAATTACATTATTCAAATTTTGATGGCTCCACGTACCCTTTGTTTTATCACAATGCAAGAAACACACATAGATTTATGCAGATTCTTCATTATTTAATTTCTTTGTATATAACACACGACGATAATATTTGGTGGCAACAGTTTGAAAATGATGCGGACATTTAGTGAATTGACGCAAAATGCCAAAACGAAATTAATAGCACTTCTGAGCTAACGCTTCTTTGGGCTAATAAAGTTATTAATGATTTAATCTATGAATGTATTCTATTTAATAATTTATTTCTACTATTTCTTTTTGATATGATAAGCAGTGTAGCAATCCCGTTCATGTAATGGTACACAACAGGGTTTGTAAATATATCTTATTTCCCTGTTTTTTCTTTTGAAATATATGTTCTACATGGTGTAGTTGAATTTGTTTTCTACCAGTGACTATATTTTCTAAACCATGGTTTCCGGAAGGCGTAATGGCAAACCGCACATCGAGTTGATCAATGTTAACAAATTTCGCTTACTGCGCATGCTCAATAGTGTACCGTTGGCGTGCGAGAAAATACCGGCGAATAAAAATAAACAACCCTACTCAAGCCTGTTCGTCATGTAGGCCTTAGCGACTCGTTACGACTGCAATACTATGGACACTTTTTTTGTGTGCTCATTGCACTTGCTTCTGTTCCATTTCATTTTGGTTTATTTTGTTCATAAACATTACATTTAATATCGGTTATTTGTAATAATTTCTTGGGCTTTAATTCAGTCATTTAAACTAGGTATATTCCTTAAGATGTTAAAGTATTTATGAATGGAACGCATGGTAAGTAATCGATTGCTTTTATTCCTCAGAATTACAATCAATATACAACATCATGTAATGTTTCCTGTTTTGTAATCCTTCTTAAACGAAAATTTGGGGAGTTTAAAATCGATATTTACGCTTCAAGTAATGAAGCAACGTACAACCTAACAAGTTTTAAAACATCGAACTGTTTACGTCCAAATAACAGAATATCAACCATATACCTTATTTATCTTCTTTTAAAATGACGTCAAAGTCGAAATTGCGCCCAATTCTTTTCTGGGCATGCGCAGTGTGCGTAATTCATTTAACATTGTTCAACTGAATGTGCTGTCTGCCATTACGCCTCCGGAAGTCAGCTCACGGGAAAGTCTGCTGGGTGCATCTTTGAAAGAAATTGTTGCAGAAATACTAGAGGAAGCGTCACGTACTGTACTACATTCATTGCAGTCTACAGTAACCATTCCCTAGCTACTTCTAGTAGAAATGTTTGGTATCTTAGTCTATTTTGTGACTGATAATTACAGGACATTTTGAATGCACTAAATACAGTGCAATTTATGAGAAAGAATACTAATTTCTTTGACCACTTTAAACATTTTCGTAAGCTACTGGTTACCAAATAATGCTCTGCGCTAACGACTCCTTTCATGTTTTTATTTTATTCTAATATGCATGAAGATTCAACCGTATGATCCATAGAATTTCTTTTTCGCTTGCCAATTGATTTTAGAGAAGCATCATGAGTAGCTATATAATCCTGCTCAGCAGGCTTTTACCTTCCACGCGATATGAATAATATGTTCTTTCCATACAAAAGTCATTTCTCCCCCCTTTGCGTAGACTTCTGGACTTTTTTGTTTGAACCTTATTACTAGGCAAGGCATGGTTTCGTTACTAGGCAAGCCATGAATACTACAGACTAGTTCTTTCATAGTAATACTTTGGATGTAGAAACGCTGTTATAATAATTATGTTGGTATATATGCTAGGCATAGCCCAAGGTAATGCCCAATGTATTGCTCCAACACAGACAAATATTTTCTTGCGGCTTTTCTCTCTGTCGCGAATAGACTTCAAAATTGCATATGTACCTAATCTTCCTTTCACGAAGCATTCTAACTAAAATTCTGTATTTTATTATAGTTGCAAGATTATACTTTCTGAAGCTAAGATGTCCTCTATAAAGAGGTTCTCTATAAGGTACCATTGCTTCGTATAAAGCTAACTCCTTTTTGTATATATATATAGGGATTGAAATTTAAGTATAATATAATGCAAAAGGAAACTAATTTTGAAAGTCTGGCTCGAGGAGAAGAAGGAGGAGGCTGAAAATACATACAAAAGACTATTTTGCATGAAGTACGTGATATTCGCATGAAACAGTGACTTACCTGTATTTACTTGTGATTTCTGTATTTTACGAATTCAATAGTTATATTATAATCCCCTTTTCTAGAAGTATGCGGCGAAATTTTCAGACTCCGATTTATTCATACATCATGGGTATGATGCTCTACCTGCTTTATAAGTTTCAGTTTCTTAGATTTTGTGACCTCTGAAATATTTGTAGCAGAATATCGGAAATAACTTCTGATAGTTGTGAAACTTTAGTTTAATGTTACAACTTAATTAGAGGTCAGCAATCACTGGAAACAAAGGTTCTTAGAAAACCATTTGAAATTTATTGCTCCAGAATACTAATCACAAGAACTTTCGAGATCTTACAAGGTAAGATATATGATAAAGTATTGATTACCTCACCTTCAGTTACCTACCATACCATGAAAACCTAAATCTTACTAGAAATTATAATTGTTACTATTTTTGTGTCATGTATACTATAATTTATTGTACGGTTTTTATCGTTCGTATCATTGCATGATTCATTCAGGATATGTTATAAGGCATTTCTCTTGCCTTCCTTGCATGCCTTCGTAGTGTAGTGGTCAGCACGCTCGACCCGTATTTGAGAGCTCTGTCGTTCAAGTCTCTGCGAAGGCTTCGCTCATTTTTCACATCTCTCCTGCTTCTAAATAATAACCTAATGACTCTAAAGTGGTGCACGAACTAAAAAGGGTGATGGATGAGGATTCTCCACCACCAGGGTTTGGCGATTGAGTCCTTTAATCCCCAGTCACCCTTTAAAAGAGAGAGTATATAAGATATTTCTCTTACCTTCTTTGCATGCCTTCGTGGAGTAGTCGTCAGCACGCTCGGCGCGTACTCGAGAGGTCCGTGGTTCGAGTCCCGGGGAGGGCATTGCTGATTTTTCATCTTTCCTGGTTTTAAAAAATACCTAATGTCTCTACAATGTTCCACATTCAGAGTATATATTCAAGTCTCCAATAATTAGTTTTAGTTCTGAAATTATGATCATTACTTTCCATAATTTTTAAATAAAATTATTCGAAAATTAGTTTGCTTAACTTTGCAGAATATACATCATCACTTCCTTTAAAATCCATCATAGCATACTTCTTTTCTATTTAAAAAAGTATACATATCGCAATGGGCCTGCTTTTGTATTCTAATTGAATCATTTCACTGTTACAGGCATAAAAGATACAACTATGTGCCGGTTATAATATGCAGCCATTACATTTTATTCTATTATTGAGGAAGATTAGTAAAAAAAAGCATTTTATCTTAGGATGTAATTTGATAACACATCTTCCGTAGCTCTACGTCATTCAACCTTTCCGGTTATCCAACCACTCACAGCCTATATATTCCTAAGCGATTTTTACTATCAATTAGACACTTTATTCGTACCTAAACCGTTTACTCGTACCTAAACCAAATAAGATAAAAATTCTGATTTTTATCTTATTTGGTTAAGGTGATAGTGCGGATCTAAAGGCAAAGAAATTAGAATAAAAGCTTAAATTATAAAACGAGAATTGATGTAAAATCATCTGATACTCTTCTGTTAACAGGATCGAATTCAGAAATAAATGTTTGTATGCAAGTGTTTGTGCGTGTATGTGCGTATATCTGTGTATGTATACACACACATACCTACGTATATACTTATATACGTATATATATGAACACATACATCCATACCAGTAATCTTTATATTAAAAAGCGTATATATGTAAGGATTATAAAATTTGATTTTAATTGGAGATTTATTTTGTTAAAATTCTAACAGAATTATAGAGTTCTTATGCTTATTATATTGCATGCGATTTGAGAAAATTTCATTTTAAAATATAAATTTTATAAAGCAGAAAAAATTAAGTAAAAGAACTTCAAAACTTTGAACTGAATCTTTCTATCAACGAACATAACGAAAGTAAAATCATGAATATAAATTAGATTTGAGTTGGAAAATTGAATAAAATAACTTTAAAATAATTCAAAACGTGTGACTTTAAACTTTTTCTGAGCAGAGAAATAATTATTTCAATGATTGATATTGTTATTCGCAATAATAACATCCTGATAAAAGAAAATGCTAATATTTTATAAAGCTTAAGAAATAAGACAGTTTTGTTATTCATGAAAACGACTAGTTTTGAAAATTAGATTTATTTTCAATTTTCTTCATTTCGAATTAAAAATGCTTAGTTATGTTGAAATCCTAATATAAATAATAAAGGAAAAATATTGTGACAGGAGTTTCTAGCTGGAAATTAAAATGATTAATATAATTTTGTTTATGAAATGTCTACCGTGACGATTGGGGTAAAGTTATCGACTTTGAAATTTAATGAATTATTTTAATGAAAATTTTAATGAATATTCATCTAGGAAATGCATTCAATCTGCACTCAGTCTGAAGTTTTCTTGCAAATCGTTGTATTCTGGAATATAACTTCTCCAAAGGACGTAAGAGAAAATAGTGAAACTTTGCAAGAAGCAAATTTTCATTATAAAATAAATCACATTAAAAATAAATCACGAGTATACGTAAATATGTTTATGTTCCATAAACTGTATTTACCTGGAAGTGTACAAACAAACATTTCTTATATGTATGTACATTTTTATACTTATTATCTCATTAACTTTATGGATCTAACATTACTCGGCCTTTTGAAGAGGTAAGATATAGGTTAAAAGAAGTAGGCTAAGGTACTAAAATTAAAAGAAATCTCCTTTCATCGTCTTCTTTTGCTTCTTCTTCTCCAAGTACTAGTATTATCCCATGCCTACTCCTAGTCCTATGCCTATTCCTAGTACTATGCCCATGCCTAGAACTAAGCCTGTTCCTAGTGCTAGTCCTATGCTTATTCCTAGTACTACTCCTCTGTCTACGCCTTTTCATAGCACTGGTACTATGCTTATATCTATTCTTATTACTCGTACTTTCCCTCGTACTTTTCCTACTCGTACTCGTACTTTTCCTACACCTATGCTTATGCATATTCCTAGTACTCGTACTATGCCTATGCCAGTTCCTTAGTTCAACAGCTCTATGCTCTATGTCCCCAACAGCTCTATGTTTATGCCTATTTCTAATACTACTTCTATGCCTGTTTCTAATACTAGTCCTGTGACTATACAAAATCATATGCCTGTTTCTAGTACTAGTCCTATGGCTATAGAACTAGTATTATGCCTGTGTCTATAGGACTAGTACTTTGTCTATGCCTACAGTTGTAGACCTATGCCTATTCCTTGTACTAGTCCTATGCCTATGCCTATTCCTTGTACTAGTCCTATGTCTATGCCTATTCCTGGCCAAAGTCCTATACCTATGCCTATTCCTAGTACTAGTCCTATGTTCATGCCTATTCCTTATACTAGTCCTATGTCTGTGCCTATTCCTGCCCAAAGTCCTATACCTATGCCTATTCCTAGTAATAGTCCTATGTTTATGCCTATTCCTTATACTAGTCCTATGTCTATGCCTATTCCTGGTCAAAGTCCTATACCTATGCCTATTCCTAGACTAGTCCTATGCTTATACCTATTCCTACTACTACTCCTCTGCTTATGCCCATTCCTAATACTATGCCTATGCTTAGTTGTAGTACTATGCCTGTTACTAGAACTATACTATGCCTAGTCTTAGTACTATTCGTAATACTAGTCTTATGCCTATGCCTATTCCTAGTACTAGTCCTATCCCAAAGTATCACGTACTTTCATGCAAAGTAGTCTTTTGTATTAATTTTCAGCACAGTTTGTTTTTAAGAAAATAATCAGTCCTATACTTTGACCTACGTTTTTTAGTTGCTGTCATCGTTATTATTATTATTATCCACCTCCTCCTCTGATTTTTATACTCTTGCCATCTTTCTGGTAACATCATAATTCTGTGCTCGTAGAACTTCTGGTCTCTACTAGCAAAAACTCGTCCTCGTCTATCATGTTTGACCTACTTTATAAGTTTCAATTTCTTAGACTTTGTGATCTCTGAGATTTTTTGTCAGAATATCCGAAATAACTTATAACTGTTGTCTTGTTATTAAACAAGTCAGAACGTAAGCTACACTCTTTATAAAGTGAGCCACAATCTTTAAAATATTTGTCGTCCTCAGAACTTGCGTTGCGAATGCCGCATTTCTTACATAAGTAACGTCATCTCAAGCAGAAATTGTCCCATCCTGATATAGATCAGATTCATTCTATACTGAGACCGTATTTTTTCGAATGAAAGGCAAACATTACCATTTTACAAATACGGTACCTTTCAGTTGACAACTCTTGCCATTTCTCAAGGAAAGGATTTTTATTTATCATACAACGTAACGTAGAAAACTATCAATTTTAATTCTAAGTGATGTCATTAGACTGCATAAAACATTTTTAAGACACCTATCTAACTAAAACTGTTCATTTTTTAACTGACTGAGCAATTCTAAACCAACGTAAATATATCTTAACAAGTTATAGCTTAATTTTGAATTTGTTGTTCTTGCTTTGACTAATCTCTCTTGTCTGACATTATAACAAGCAAAAGAAATTCATCGCAGCATGGAGTAAAAGATTAGGCATGTAATTGGAAGAGCCCTTGGGCACTATATGGGTGACAGTACGATTTTGCCTAATTCCACCACACTTTAGAGGAAGCCCTGGGGATGTGCTCTCTCTCTCAAAATTGAACTGGTCTCATGTAAAATTACTTACAAATAAAAATTAATTAAAAAATTCTAAAAGCTTTCAGGTTTTATAATAAGCCCAAAAGGGCGTTTTTTTAACGTTTTGTGGGTTAACTTTATTTATTATGTATTATGTTCTTCGCACTTGAATCATTAAATTCAATCCAACAGCAGTATCGCAAAATTTTTAAAAGAGCATATCTTTAAAATTTTCGATACACAGTCTCATGAGCTGGAGATAAAAATGTTTTGTTTTCTCCCCGTGAGGTGTTACCATTGCTCGCTTTAAAATCGTAAAGTTCCTTAATCAAAAATTCACCAAATTACAAATTTGGGATTTGTTTTATATGTGTATATATGAACGTTATATCTCCACCTCAGTATGCCCATATTCGGGTGGAGATGTACGTTATTCAAAATTCGATGGCTCTAGGTACCGTTGTTTTATCACAAAGTGACAAACATACACACATTTATGCAGGTTCTTCATTATTTAATTTCTTTAAATATATAGTACAGGGCGATAATATTTGATGGCACCAATTTCAATAGTAATTCGCTGTTTGTAGCGAATCGAGGCAAAATGCCAAAAACAAAAGTAACAACCCTTCTGAGCTAACTCTCCCTTGGGCTAAAAATATTTGTTGTTATTTTTATTGTTGCTCCTCTCGCTAATATGAATCAGGTAGAGCCCGCGAAATTCATCGAGAAAAGGTGGCACACGATTACGCATGCCGGTAACACGAACTTTGGGAACATTACAGTTGACGGTAAGACTGCTCAATTTTGCTCCAAATGTTGAAGGACAGCACCCTGGCGGGACAGGTCCAAGGGTTTTCCACCCCTCTTCCTCTACCACCAATCCACACGCGAGGACTTTCAGCTCACCATATATTTGGAGGGCCCTCATGCCGCAGAGAAACTATACATTTACAACATTCATGCGGGGATTCGAACTCGGGCTGTTTCATAGCATAGTCAAGAGTCATTAACCATTATTCTATTTGGGGGGGGGGGACTAATTTGAATTTTTATTACATTTCAAACTCATATATTTTGTAATGCATTTGATTCAGTTTTTTTTATAAAATATTTACGGGATAAATTTTTACAGCATTTGTACCATTATTATAATTAATGAAGTATACTGCTAATGGCATATATTATTTGTTCAGCATAACATAGTCACCTAATTTTGAACTTCTCCATAATTATTCATATTTAACCTATACTTTAAGTTGAAAGGCTTCTTGAAACAAAACGAAAACTTTCGCGAAAATAGTCTCAGTATTATGAAGCGAACGCGATTCTGTAAAGAGAAAAATCGAACATTTTGTACAACCCTTATAAAATAAAAATCTCCGCTTTGAAAATAATGACCATACTTAACTGAGTTAAAAACAAACGTTTTTAATGGATCTGCATTCAAAAGTTATTTCATTATTACCGCGTTCCCAGAGGATCATAGGAGTGGCGCTAGCTGGCTGAGAATGTAGCGCCCTCTAGTGCGTCAAAAGAGAAGTATTAGTAAATATACCCGTTACAACTACGTTTTGTGAATTTTCATCTCAAAACTCCTGCATTATCCTCGAACAACTTCGAACGATTTTAACCTGCAACAAAACGAGGTCACCTACAGACCTCATTTAACAACTTGTTGTTGTTTGCTTAGGTTTGGTTTGATAGAATATGCCAAGCACACTACGGTACCTGTCTAAAGGAAGGGATGCCTTCGTGGAGGATTTTCTAAGGATAATTGGCTCATATACACTCTTCTTCTTCTTAATTCTCCTCCTCCTTATTCGTCTTCGTTTTAATAGTACCCATTTCCTCCGCCATTCGTTGCTGATATTTTTCGCCTTATCTTAAAATCTATTTAAAGACAAAGAGGGATAACTTATTTTAACCTGCAAGAAAACTGTTGCATTAGAAAGATTTCCAGTTTCTTTTAAATCATGATCATGATTAGGTCAAATGCTGACTCTTCTCCATAAAAATCAGAATTAAAATTAGGAAACAAATAATATCTATAATCATCAAAATCAACCAGTACTAACTGGGAATTTAACAGAAAAGAACTTATTTCATATATTAGAATTTTACTATTTGCCGGTTGCCCTTCTTAGTTTAGAACATATATTAATTACTTACTCTCAAATTTTATTCATTTCTTTCAATTGATTTTAAATGTACTTCAGTTTTAAAACCACTCTTTTTAGTCAAAATAAATTATTATTATTTATCATTTCCATCAGCAACCACCACTTAAGGACACTTCTGATCTCTATTAAATATTTTTGCTGCAAAACACGTTGAAAAGATTCATATCTTTCTAAAAACTTTAGTAAAATTGGTCAGTAATAACATTATTTTGTAGGAAATTACTTTTTTTAAAAGCTGATGAATGTTCCGCATAATATTGATTTACTCCAAAACTGGCTTTAAAATGCTGCATTAGTTATCATTTCTGAGAAACAAGTAGCTTTCTGTTAAAAACGACAGCATTTTGATGCTGAAGAAAAGTTATTATTAAAACGGCCAGATTTAAGTTTGGTTTATTTAGATTTAACTAAATTTACCAGACCAGATTTAAGTTTGGTTTATTATTTGCCTAAGGGGATGGATGCCTTCGTGGAGGACTTTCTAAGGAAAACTGGCTAGTATTCCCTTTACACATGGGGCAAAACCACAAAAACGCTCATTCAGCCAGCTAGTTCGCCGGGATTCGTAACACTGTAGGAACCACCAGAGTTTAACTACTTAATCGCTCTGTCGCTGGTGGGCTCTTATATCAAATTTCAGTCTATCATTATTTTACAACTGCCATATAACACTCCACCGTTTCGAATTAAAAAGTCAAGTTTTAAAAACTGCAAATGTCAGTTTCATCACTGCAGTGATCAAGGGGGGGGGGCTAAACTTCAATTCTTTTATGATTCTGAAAACGAAGTGTCATTGTCAGTTAAGGTACCTCTACTGAAAATTTTACCTGATAATAAGAATGAATTTCCGGTACTTACGTATTAAAGCAGCCACTTTATTAGAAGTCGCCAAAATTTCAGAATGTGCCGAACTCTGGCAAACATACGCAGGACCATTTTTCCGGCAACCATCCTCATAATCATCCCGCAGTGAAGCAACTCCGCCATTTTCGGACGCGTTCTTTTTTGTTTTATTCCAAGTTCCAGCGGCTTTTTTAAACAAATCGTGATACATTTTGCCTTAAACTTAGTGTTAACATTTGAGTTTGGGAAGTTTGCCAACAATCGGAATACCTGCGATAAAATTTCTCCAGGAATACACAATTTAGTTGAAAATTTTCGAAAGGAAGCAAGGAGGAACTGCGTTTCGGTGGATAGCCGCTATTGCCGAGGATTGCACGAAGACGTCTCTCCGAAATTCTCTATTGTATTTTTAAGCGAAAACAAATCGCTGTGTACTTCAGGAGGAGAATAGCTCAAGAAAATCGTTAAAAGTTTTTGAAGAAGAACGTAAGTGCCTTATTTTTAATGTATCATGTTATTTTTATTTAATAATTAAAATTTGTGGCTTTAGTGTAGAATTGGATGCCCCTTCGATTAGCGACAAACTTTCTTCAGTTTTGGTGATGAAACACCATTTCTGGTTACCATGATATTTTTAACTTTGCTTTAGCTTCCTGATTCTTTTTGAGTGAAAATAAATCGATGTGTACATGGACAAAGTTAAGGCAATGCACAATGCCTAGATTGTGCAATTCTAGGATGTTTTTTTAAGTGACAACAGATCGATGGGCACATGGATACCGAGTTTGTGCAATTCTTTGACTTCTTATTTTGGTTTTTTGTAGCGGCCATCTTGAAATTATGTCTTCCAGCGCCGATCTTGGCGCCAAAAAGAATCGCCAAAGAAACAAGGGACACCCAATTGTAAACTTTTACCAAATTTGTATTTTAAACTGCTAACGTATGCTTTGTTTTATATGTTGATAACATTTACGGACGTACGAAAATATACCGATAGTTTGGGAATCTTTTAAAAAAAAAGCCTCGAAAACTACCAACTTGCACCCGGTAAGTAACTTTTACCTTTTCATCTGTAAAAAATCGCCAGATTCCGCCAAGGTAGTTGCGTTAATATGTAAGTACCGAATTTCCTTTCACTCACTGATGCTAAAAGTAGTTCTTATGACATATTCTAGAAGAAATTAAAAATCTTTATTATGAAGCCCATCAATGGAATTTCTATTTTCTGGAAGTATTAACAGAAATAAAGCAAGCTTCAGCAAATATCCTTTTTCATGAGACAGTACCACAAAAAATTTTTGTTACCCAAAAATACTGTCTCTGGTGAAAATATTATAACACATCATGCCTCGGACTAGAAGAAAATGAAAAGCTGTTGATTCTAACGGAAAATTCCTGGCATAAGTGAAATGAGTTTGGAGTGACAATGAAAAGTAAATATGCTATGATAGCTGTGCATTCAGCAGTATGAAATAATAAGAAAAGCTTAATAAAATTATTATAGAAGGGAAAAGAATTTTAAATACAGAACAGAAATATTTAACTGCTTTCCTGACTAGGTTGATGGAAAGGCAGTAAAGCAAATTTATTAATGAAAGCGCTTGTCTTAAGTATGCAGGTTTCGTAAATGAAAGCGTGATAGAACAGATTTCGAGAGAGACTGTCCAAGATTAGATTGGTTCGTTTGATTATGGCAAAGCACACTGGGATATTGGCCTAGGGAAGGGATACCTTCGTGGAGGGCATTCTAACGGTAATTGGCTCGTATGCACGTTGTAAATGGGGAAAACCACTTAAACACCCATGATGCCAGCCCGTTCGCCTGGAATCGGACCTTGGTTGAAACTACCAGCGTTCAGCGATTTTGCCGATCAGCTGCTGGTAGTCATTAACTATCCAGGATTCTTCATCAGTATAATAGTTATCATTTTTCTCTAACTAAGGGATACGGAATTAAAAATATTAAAAAATTTGTGAACATAACCTTATTAAGTCTACAAAATGTGAATAATTTTTTTTAAAGTATTTCTTTACAGAGTTATAATATGTTGGGCATGCATTTTTAATACCAAAAGTATTTCTGGTGACTATAATAATTTACTGAAAGTAAATAAAATTAGCACATTTATGTTCATAAACTTCATTATTTGTTTATTTTATAAGGTATTTCTCCCGCCTTCTTCGCGTGCCTTCGTGGTGTACTGGTCAGCACGCTCGACGCGTAACCGAGGTCTGTGGTTCGATTCCCGGGGAAGGAGTTTCTCATTTCTTCAGCTTCTAGCTTTTAAAAAAAAAGAACTAATTCTCTAAACTGGCGCCTGAACTAAAAACGGTGGTGGATGATGATTCTCCACCACCGGGATTTGGCGATTGGGTCTCCAAAACCCCAGTCGCCCTTTAAAAGGGGGAGTATATAAGGTATTTCTCACACATTCTTCGCATGCCTTTGTGGTGTAGTGGTCAGCACGCTCGACGCGTAACCGACAGGTCCGTGGTTCGATTTCTGGCGAAGGCTTTGCTCATTTCTTCAGTTTCTAGCTTTAAAAAAAAACCTAATTCTTTACAATTAATTAATTATGGTTCAGAGTAATCGAAAACTTCTTCTGCCAGGCTTCGAACTCAGATCGAGCAAACAAAATTCAGTCATCGATAATCTGATATACTCGCCATCGATGGGTTCGGCAGAACAATAAATAACATTAAATCAAACGTAAATTTTGCATTTAAGCGATAGTGTTTAAGTGATCAGAAACATTGGGGAAACTTGAAGATTTTCAACGGTTTTCTTTACCTTTAAATTTCAATGTCGTGTGAATACACTTAAATTATTTTTACCAGCATTTAATGCGCTGGAATATTTTTTTGTGGTCAGTTGTAGCTGCAGAGCACTAGTGTTTAGGAGACCAGTTTCAAATATTTTTATGTAACGAAAATTGGCAATACTGCAACAAACTCGGAAACTAGAAGATCTAACATCTTATACATACGAAGCCAAAAATTTGTATGTGTACTAATTAGAAAAGTTTTTTATATTACTCCATGTATCATTATCAAATTTAGCATGACTGTTCTTCGACATCCTGAGAAAACCCTGCCGCAGTCCCCTTTCCTTGCTACCTCTAACACCATAGGATATTTTAAAATCTTTGCAAACAATGGAGTAGAAATATCTGTAACTGTTTAAACAATGACAAAAACTGCGCTGCCCTTTTAGTTAATTTATGGTCGATGTTGCTAAAATAATGCAACAAGGAGGATATTAAAATAATAACACAATTTAAGTAACAATGTATAAAATATGCCTTTTAAATCATTTCTTGATTAATACTTTTACTTTTAAGAGTTCGAAAGAAATTTGGCAATGAATGAGAAATAGAATAAATATTCACTTATTTACGAAGCAAATGACTGGACATTCCTAGAAATCATGAAATATAATTTAATCGATGAATAGCAATCAGAAAAACTATAAATAATGCAAGCATACTTTTTCTTTCATTCTGAACCTTTATCTTCTCGTCTGCTACTATTATCATGCTCTCAGATGGTCATATATATTTATATGAAATTTTATATAA
>KK118951.1:231400-245490 GCA_000611955.2 Stegodyphus mimosarum
TAAAATTTGTAATTTTAAATACTTTTTATAAATTTTTCGAAAACAAATTTTAATCATAAGCTATAAAAGTTTTACCATCATCTGAAAGTATATTTATTTATAAGCATACCTGCAAAAAAATTCGAGTTTTCATTCACAATTTCCTAAGATATACGTGAATTTACATACTGGCGCGTTTTGAAATTTGGCATATTTGTTAAACCCATTATAACGCCAAATGTGTTTTACGCACTTTGTTAAAATTATTTGAAAGTACGAATGATAACCTCTTTTCCTCTTGTGTACAATGAAAAAAATGAAAGCAAGCTAGGTTGCTATAAATTAAGAAACTCGCCACGTGAACTATTCTTGGCGCAAACTAAAAAAAAAAAAATGAGAGAAGATAAATTTTTAAATTTCTGCATAAATTTCTCACCACAATTTACAAAATTTAACATCTAGGCATAATTTCAGTCGTAGAATCAAAATATAAAAAAATGGTATGTTATATTTCAGAAAAACTCTGATTTTGTGTCAAAATACCTATATTAGAGCAATGCTATATATAAATCTAATATATATCCTAAGTCGCGCTTTTGAGACATGAAAAACGCAATTTGAATTTGGTCAATCGGCCCAGTAGAACGGGAGATACAGAACTGCCCCCCCCCTTTTTTTTGGTCGCAGTGTACCTTAGATTTTTAACTGTTAACTTACTAACTTAGTACAGATGTTTTTCAACTATGGGGCATTTCTCCGTGGATTTCATAGTTTCCGGAGGAATGCGGTCAGACATACCTGTTTGTTGTTATTTATTTAGTTTTTACTTTATGTTGTAAATAGACACCTACTTTTATTCAAGTACTACTGTTTATTAACCTTTTCAAAGCTTTTTCTTGTGTAATTTATAAAACAAAAATTCTAAATTCAAGTAAATGTACTTGTAGATTTTTGGACAAATAAGACAAGTGGAGTAAAGTGAGGAAAGGTTTTTCATTTTTTGCCTGTTGCCCAGACGCATGGGAACTCTTCACTGCATTTCTGCTCAAAAGAAATGTTTATCGGAGAAGAATATTTCCCTATAACACAACATCATACATTGCGTGGAGCTGATAACGTATATTACTTATTCGGAAGAACATCTACCCCCCCCCCAAAAAAAAAAGGAGAGCAAGAGGATGTGGTGAGAAAGCAGATGGTACGTTACACGCTTAATGGTAACTTAATTGTGGGAAAGAGAATTAATTTCTTTTCTTTTCTCATCATATGCGAAAACATTTTATGCATTAAGCATTTTATGCACAAACTGCGTTTATTTGAAAAGCACAAAATTAGAAGACAAGTCAAGCGCGAAAAACGCTGCCTCATATAAAAGAGGATATATATATTAGATCTATGAACATTGGTGCAATTGCATTCTTGAAGGGGTTTAAAAGAAATATTTTATTTTAATATGTCTTCTGTAAAGAATAAAAGTATTTTCACTTAAAACGTCGTGGCATAGGCATGCTTGAGTCTATGTTATTTTATGCTCTGAGACAAAGCTAATATATTTCCTTTTAACATAAAGAATAAGGATAAATTACTTCAAAGTATTTTTAAATCCTTGGCTTCAGTTAACAGATAAGAATGCTTTCAGAAGAGCATTCTAAAGAGGCAATACCATCTTACATTCAGGCCAGTTTTATATTCTATTTAGAGAATATGCATGTTGAACAAAATAGTTGAAGAATTCACTTTTAGGGCAAGGCTTACAAAAATATTAGAAATTTAAATATAAGAATATTTTTATGCCATTTATATACTGGCCGAGCTTTAGATCTGAATATTTTTTTGATAAAACATTCTGAAGCCTTATGAATTTCTAGTTAATGTAATGTCCTTGGCAATTGGAAACTTGGAAAAGAATCTATCGACTATTCGCTGGTCTTCTTGCAACTATAAAGACAAAGTCCAAGGAAGGATTAAAATATCCTTTTATTCAAAGAAATAGTTGATAGTTGACTCTTCTCGGCCTTACAGGAAAACTTCTACTTGGACTTTAACTTAAGAAACTAAACTAATTCTAGCTAACTTATAGCGTTTCACCTGTAATTTCTTAATCTTCTTGCTAAACATACGCTGTGAAACCCTATGTGGAGGACAGTGAGCAAATCTAGGCTATGTCCTTTAGTGTTGAAGAACTACAAAGTCAGAAGGAGTGTTTAAAGGACCCTTTAATTCAAATAATTACAACTCTCCAACTTGAGAGTAAGCCACTACTTCGGCTGAACTAAAATAATATGAAATAAAGTGTGTTAACAATTCAAATACCTAAGCTTAACATTAAGTAGGACGGCGAAGGAAGCCTAACTCTCAGTGAAATGCAATAATGCGAATTTCACGAGTAAGAACTAGTAACTGCAATTGCCTATGAAGGGGAACTTTCACTAGACAGAGGAAATCTTTGCACGCACAGCCTCACGGCGATAAATCCGTCTCCTTTCCTTGTTAACTCCTGCCTTTTAAACTGCTATCAGATATCTGCGATTTGCATAAATATCTCGCTCGCGCTAAATTCGGGCAGCAACTGAAACTTTGAGATATCGATAGGAAAGTTCAAACTAAAAATAACTTGGTTAGTTAAAATAATGAATGCTACAAACTAAGCTTAAGCTGTACAGAAATAACTAACCTAGTTGGCCCTTATTTAAATCTCACCCGCGAATTCTAGCAGACACGTAACAATACGGGCGAACGTAGTAAGATTTGGTTTAAAGCAAGGACGTGGCCAGAAGGCAGAACACGCTCTACTAAGAACTTCTAATCTCCTCTACTGAAGTGATGCCGCCAACCGGTTTAGCGGTTAGCGTTGCTGACTGCCGTGCGCAAGGAAACGTATTCGAATCCCGGAGAAGGCATGCATGTTTGTAAATGTATAGTTTCGGTGCGGCATGGCGGCACTTTAAATATGCGGCAAGCCGAAAGCCCTCTCATGTGGTTTGGGGGAAGGGGAGAGGGGTGAACTCGTGGACCCGTCCTCCCGGGGTGCTCTCCATCAAAATTGCGAACGGAACTGAGCCAAATCGTACTGTCACCTGTTAGGTGCTTAAGGCTGCTGCCAACGACAGGCGTAATCTAGGGCTCCTTGACACGAGAATTCTCATGGGTTTAGGCTGACTCTGTCAGACAAGTGAGCATGAACAACAACAACAACACTGAAGTGATTGAACTTCGCAATACTAGTTCTATATCATTTACATAAAACACGATACTGAAAACTCATTTTGGCAAGGAGTTGTAGGTGGGAAACAAGAACTTGCGGGAAAGGGTTTCAAAATTAAAATAACTATTTGAAATTAAAATAAATTCCGTAGGATAATTTACTATTTAAAACAATTTAAAAAATTTGATTAGTTTGTATTATATTTGAAAGAAACTGGAAACTCTCCTGCACTTACAGTGAAGGTAGAAGTGTCTTGACACATTGTTGACTGCACATGAGTAAACTCTTATCGTCATGCCAAAGCTGCTGATCATCCACAAGTAAACTCGTGATTATTTTCGATTACTCGTGTCCTTGTTTCCTGTCAGCTTCGTTATGTCAGTGTTCGTGGAGATCATAAAGTGTAACTGTTCTTCAACATACCGCAAGCTTCTTTAGCTAATATTTAGCTAATAAAACTAGTTAAGTTTTGCCTCCTTTGCTGTAAAAAATTCAACCATGATGGAACGTAACGATCAAGAATCTCTCAATGGATTATACGAGCGTTTTTTACCTGACTGTTCGAATGACTTTGGAACAAATGATACGCTATCAAAAGACAGTGATAAATCTGATACTAAATCACTAAAACTACAAAGAAGAAGTGTAGATCGAGTATAATATAACACTAACTTTAAGGGATTATTTTAACATTCCCAGTGTAACTGTTTAACTCGTTGATGCACCGAGTATCAGTGAGGTAACGGCTTTACTTTCTGATAGTGTTTTTCTATTTATTTGTTGCTCAAACCAATTTGTACCACTCTCAGATGAAACAAAAATCTCTGTAAAAATGTTACCATGGCCAGAAGTTATACCACTTCGAAATAAAAAGGTTTTTTTGAATTACTGATACTGTTGGGCCAAACCAAAAGTTCTCATTAAAGAGATTATTGGTCAGTGGACCTTTACACCAGTATTTCGTAAATCTATGACCAGAATGAGATTTTGACGAAATCGTTACTTTTTCCATCTGAAGGACAAAACATAAAATACATTTACTGGAGACAGGCTTTCAAAGTTAAACTGCTTTTGAATTATATAGTATACTAAAATTTCAATGCTATACATACCCCAAAAAGAGTTAGCTCTAGACGAAGCAATGGTACCGTACAGAGGATGTCTTAGCTTTAGAATGTATAAGCCGACAACCATAATAAAATATGGAATTTTAATTAAATTGCATCATGAAAGTGAGAGTGGGTACGTATGCGACTCGGAAGTCTATTCGAAACGAGGAAAAATATTGCAAGAAACCATACTGTTTGTATTGGAGCCATACGTTGGCCATTGGCATCAGATACCAAGACAGTTAATTATAACAGCGTTTCTGGAGCCAAAGTATTACTAAGAAAGAAAACACTAGCCTGCGGTACCATAAGAGTAAACCTTGGCTTGCCTAATAATAAGATCCTAATAGAAAAGTCCAAAAGTCTAGGCAAAGGAGAAACTAATTTTGTGCAGAAAGGACCTATCATTGCTTCACGTGGAAGGATAAAAGACTGCTGCGGAGTATAACAACTATTCATGATTCCTCTCAAGTGGCAAGAGAAAAAAGTAATTATGTAGATGATAACGTTAAAACACATGCAAATTAGAATACAGGGTGTTTATAAAGTCCCGGATCCATTTTGATGTTTAAAAACTCATAAAATAATAAAGATAGATTAAAATTAATAACATAAATGGTCAGAGAGACTCAAAACGTTTCATGACCCTTGTCAATGAACTTCCACGTGTGCCCCCATCGTCGCACGGAGAATATCCAGTCGATATTCAATTTCACGCCAGGTACCGGCAAGCATGGCGGCATCCACAGAGGCTATTGCGGTTGTAATTCTAGCTTTTAGGACATCAATGTTCGACAATCTCCTCCTGTAAACATTTTCCTTTACAAATCCCGAAAGAAAAAAGTCCAGCGGCGTGATATCAGATGATCTGGGTAGCCAAGGAATTGGATCTCCTCGCCCAATCCATCTTCCTTTAAAATGGTCATTCAAAGAACTACGAACGATGGTACCCCAATGAGGTGGTGCACCATCTTGTTGCAAAACAATATGTGGCCGAAGCTCTTCTAGTTGTGGAAATACGAAGTTTTCCAACATGTCTAAGTATACGACTGATAAGACCGTCAAATTCCTTGGCCACCCAGATCACCTGATATAACGCCGCTGGACTTTTTCCTTTGGGGATTTGTAAAGGACAACGTTTACAGGAGGAGAGTGTCTAACATTGATGACCTAAAAGCCAGAATGACAACCGCAATAGCCTCTGTCGATGCCGACATGCAATCGACTTGATCTCCGTGCGACGAAGGGGGCACACGTGGAAGTTCATTGACAAGGGTCATGAAACTTTTTGAGTCTATCTAACCATTTATGTTATTGATTTTAATCTATCTTTATTATTTTATGAGTTATTAAACATCAAAATGGATCCGGGACTTTATAAACACCCTGTATATTAAACACATGAAAGCACTTGTGGTATGCAGTATTTGGTAAACAGTAGTATCTTACGAAAAAGTTTAAGGTTGTCAAGCAGATTAGTATTATTTCTGATAAATTGCACTGTGTTCAATGCATTAAAAATTTACTGTAATTATCGCTCACAAAGTAGACTAAGATAGCAAGCATTTATACTGGAAGTAACTAGGGAATAGATACTGTGGACTGCAGTATAGCACGTGACGCATCCTGTATTATTTCTGCAATGGCTTCTGACAATGATCCACACAACAGACTTCACAAACAGCTTACTTTCTGAGACCAAGATTTAGAAAAAATAATCAAAATAATTCAACTAGAACGTGTAGATTATGCTTTTGAAAAGGAAACCTCAGTGAAATAAGACATATTTGTAAAACCTGTTGTGTACCATTATACGCAGTAGGAGATTGCTACACCGATTATGATATCAAAAAGAAATATTTAAAAAGAAAATCTGAAAGGTTTCAGATTTTAAATTATGTCCAATGGGGCGTTTTTTAAACATTTTGTATGTTACTTTTATTTATTTAATATCATGTTCTTCGCATTTAAACCATAAAATTCAGTTAAAGAACAATATCGCAAAATAATTTTAAACTGAGCCTATCTTTAGAATTTCCTACACACAGTCTCACGCGCTGCAGATAAAAATGTTTTTTTCTGTACAACGTTGCCATTGTCCGCTTTGAAATCCTTGAGTTTGTTCATCAAAAATTCGTTAAAGTTTTACAAAATATGAAATCGTTAATAAAATAAATTCCAAATTTCTTTAAATATAATACAGGGCTGCAATATTTTGTGGCAACAGTTTGAAAAGTGATACAGACTTTTAATGTTTCCGACGCAAAATCGTAAAACGAAAACAATAGTTCTTCAGGGACAAAGCCCCTTTGGACTAAAAAAATATTATATAAAATTCATTTATATATTAAGCCACTAAAAAGTTTATTAACATTGGTTCACATCCCCGCCCTATTCTGAAATAATAGTCAGCAACATAAGATAAACTGTGAAAAAAACTTCTGGCCATCAATGTGTTAAGAAACTCAGTCGTTCAAACAGCGAAGCTCTAAAAGGGTTATGGTAAAAGGGAAAAGGCATGATGAAAAAATGAAAATACTAGAGTTACATACAAGAGAGAAAACAACCAGAACAGATGCAACCTAAAAATTTGAAGCGTAAAAAGCAAAATATAAAACGGAGAACTCCTACAGAATGTAGCTAATAACCAAAAAGGGAAGTTAAAATACATGGCGAAAATACCAGAATTTGGTTTATTTGATTATGGCAAAGCACTGTCTGCCTTCTGGGAGGGATGCCTTCGTGGAGAATTTTCTAAGGAAAGCTGGCCCGTATTTACGTTACACATGAAAAAAACCAGGAAAACGCTCCTGTATTTAACCTGTTCACAGGGACGTGAAACCCGGACGAAAGAACCAGTGTTCAGAGATTTTACAACTCTGAAGTTCGTGGGCCAAGAACGCAAGTAAAACTTAAAGTCTAATACAGCAAAAAATTAAAACGGTAAATAACGATACCAAAAAAAATGTTCATCTATGGATTTAAGGAATCAGTTAATATCCAGGAAGAAATTAAAACACAATAGCAGCAGGTGAGAAGCTCAGCTGAGGGAAAAAATAACGAAGATAATCTAACCAAAAAAAATCATATAAATTTACAAATACATACAAAATTAACATAAAATAATTTATTCCTCAGATCTAAATTTTGGATGCGACGCCGTACCCTAATGTGAAGCAAAAGTTGGTCCTCTCAGATTTCTGTATACTGAATACTTGTTATCTAAAATCAGATCTTGGAACGATAATAAAGATCTTGGAATAAGATCTTGGAAGGAACTCAACTATATTTAAGAGTTGTTGCAATTGGATTGGTCGAACAGACGTCCCTCATCTAATACTGTTAGCATCAGTCTTTTATTTTTCTAGTCAAAATTTTATATGATGACTGCTCCTATCAAAATTATTCTGGCCCTTTATTTGGCACAAAATTAGACCTGAGTTTTTACCTTTTTTCTCAGTGTGAAGGCACTTTTTCCTAAGGCTTTTGGCTTTTCAAAATTTTTACCCTATTAGAACATCCCCTCTTCTGAAGATAATTTAAATTCTTAGATGATGTGGAGGTACAGGCGTTATTCTGCTTAAGTACTCCGTAAATTTGCACTTCCTTGATCATACTGTTGGCCTCCTGACCTTTTTGGAGATCTGCTCGAGAGTTAAATCTTCTGTTGCCTCTTTCTGACGCATTCCTCCGGCTCATCATTGGTACTTTGGCAGGCAGCAAGGAGGTGCTTTTGGCTTTGGGCGTAATCGTGCTCACCAGACTACTTTGGCAAGGCTCCTAAGTGAACACCAGAAATGCCTTAAGTTTGACCGGGAAAATTAGTTGTACCCCATCTGTAGGAAATGTAATGCAGATCATGTAGACAGAAAAATTTATTATTAAAAAATAAAAAAACTGCTTAAATTGAACAAAATGAAATAAATGTAGAAATTTTAATTAATTATGGGACCCTTGGGGCTGAGGCTGCGACATTAAATATGTGAAATCTGGTTCGCTTTTGTAGGGTAAAAAACAAAGATCTCCTTTTTTGCAAATATTCCGAGGGTTTCTGTGCTTGGTTACAATGTAATTAATAATACCAAAATCTGATTCTGCAAGATATGAGGAAGGGAAAGCTATAAAAAGAAATCAATATAATTTTCAATTTTTTCCATTTATGGATATAACTGACACTTTTTTTTTTACTTAGGTCAAGGTGTTCATATACATCACTATCAAAATTGCATTCCTCTCTTCATCATATTTCATTTCTAAGAGTTTAATATCGACCTGAGTAGTATTTGCAATAAATGGATTTTTCATCCAATCATACACTTTCAAGTTCTTTAAAACGTTTTTCTACATCTATTCAATTTTAATAAGGAGATCTGTGAACCTTTCAGTCTCCTTTGATTGCATTATCTTCTGTTGATGACAATTCGAGAAGCTGATGAAATTCTTTCTTTAATAGATTATGATAAAGTTTTTTGATAAATAATTATGAAATACTTTTGCGATTGATAGAAGTTTTATTGGCTCCTTGAAGCTGCTAATTGATTTTTTTTAAAATCTGTTAAAGATTCTGTATTAAATCCTTTTAGAAATTAAATTATGTTACCAATGGCGGGCTGTAGCCGCTTATTTCCCTTGGCCACTACTAAAAGCCGGAAGCGGTGGTCTATTTATTATGGAGGTACGTAAGTAGGTGGGTCACCCTTGCTTCCTATGAAGAGGTGGACAAATTACATGCATGCCGTTTTCGGTAAATAGCACCATTAACAGTTTTAGCATCTTAATTTTTCAGGAACTTCTTTATCTTTTACACCAAACATTTCATTCATACTTAGCTAATGTATTAAGTAACAAAATGAGAAACCACAAATATGAAATTTGAATAAGAGCAGCAAATAGTGATTTTTTTTGGAAAATGAATAAAATATTTTTTCCTTTAATTGGAAAATAAACATGGCAATGTAATGTTTAAAATTGAGCTAAAAATGGACTTGTTCAAGTTTATTCAAAATATAAGTAAATAAATTGTTCCTGTAAAAAAATTAGAATTCCTTGTTTAATTCTTAATCGAAACTGGTAAAATAGTTTTCCACTGTCTTTTATATTTCAATAGATCACAGTATAGAATGATGATTATTAAATATTTCTGTCAAATATTTAAATAAAACTTTGTAAGTTTATGGGTCAAAAGTCAAAGTCACTTATTACTCGTACTTTCCCATCTGGGCTCATACTTAAAGGCCTGGTTCCGAGTCCCAAAGAAGGCATGGACGTAATTTTTTCGTCCTTAGAAGTCACCGGTGGCTCATCTGTTAGCTGCCTGAAACCACCGCCTCTGCCCCTCGCAGTAACCAATGTCCACAAACGGCTAAAGCCCGCAATTAGAAAAAACATTTTATTAGCCTAATGGTATAAAGTGTGTAAAAATTTATTTTCAGCGAATCTGAAATTTTGGTAAAGGAAATTCAGTTTCTTCATAATCAATGTTTCATATTAAGCATAAAATAAATACCTTCAATTTCCTAAGTTTGACTTTCAAATAATTCATTCTGCTTTTGTAGCTGAAACGCGTGACACCCCGTAAGTAATTCTTTAGATAGATTAATGAGAAAATGAGGTAATAATTATGGGAAGCTCTGAGGAAATTTCACCTGCTGTGAACGGCGATTTTTCGTATGCTGTTCGACAAGAATGGGAATTTGGTTTTGATGCTTTTAGTATATGGAATCAAGACAATCTGTGGAAACTCATACGCGTCTTGAGAATGCTTCCTAAGTTGTGTGGTTTTTCTCCTCTTGTTATTTGACATTATTTCATGTTATTTGATGGTCTTTATATACGGGAAATATGAGAATTTGTGATCAAGAATGTATTCATGATGCTTAAGTCGAATGATACGTAAATGAACGGAATTTTCATTGATCTTTATGCAGGATATTCACTGAATTGCTTCGTCCATTATTAAAATTATGTATAATTATTTCATTCCCTTTAAGAAGCTTGTAAATTTATGCCGTTGATTCGAGTTAATAAATGGTTTGATTATGTTTGCTGTTATGTATTCTATAGTTGTTTCTTTATTTTTAACTAATATTACAGAAACGTTAAAACAGGAATTAAGTCTGTTAAGTGTGTTGCTGCGTAACTGACTGAAAGCAGTATTAATTTATTTAAGAAGTTTATGCAATGAAAGTTCTAAGCAGGATCCCTATAGAAACTTCTGCCAATACGTTTTGGAGATAACGTTATTTTCTTTTGTCAGCTCTCTTTAAGAAGTCTTCATGTCATGTAGTATCGTTATCGTTACCGTCATCTTGAAGGTAACAAAGACAGGCATGAATGTTGCTTTCAGATCTGAATGTCTTCAGACACACTGGCACAGTTATTTGTTCGTTATTCACAATTCCTTATTCGTTTGTTCGTTATTCGTTAAGAAGACGATGAGTTTTACTTTTCAAGTATATAATGTGTTAACGGATGGTTGGAGACGATGAATTTTATGAATTTTAATTTCGAATTACATGACCTATTAATGGATTGTTATTTTTAGACTCCAAATAAGTCAGTTCATTGCCAAATGGTATTTCTATTAAACTTATAAACATAGCATAACCTGTTTTCCAGGAATATACACTGTCTAAATGTAATGCCTGATTTTGCTTGTGTACATTCTAAATATAATGCCCGAATATAATGCCAATGTTATTTTTTGACTTAAAAAACTTTAAAGCTGTGGTATAACTGAGGATCGTTTAGTTAGTAATTAAATAATGTCATTCTAATCTTCTCCAAAAGTGTCGTCCTTTTAATATGTATTATTTGCTCAGAAGGTCTACTCATTTCGTTTTGGCCTTTCGGGTCGTCTGATATAAAACGGCGTTTCACTTTTGGAAATGTTGCCACAAAATATTAGATCGCTGTATTATATTTAATGAAATTAAATAGTTAAAAATCTGCATGAATGTATGTGTGTTTTTCCCATTGTGGAAAAACAAAGGTACCTAGAGATATCAAATTTTGAATAATGAGTCCTCCATTCAAATATGGGCATCTGGAAGCCAAATTTTCTGAGTTTGGAATTTGTTTTATTATCGATTTCATATTTTGTAAAACTTTGACGAATTTTTGGTGAATACACTCAACAATTTCAAAGCGAGCAATGGCAACACTGTATGAGAAAAAAATTATCTCCAGCGCGCGAGACTGAGTATAGGAAATTCTAAAGATGTGCTCTTTTTAAATATTTTGTGGTATTGCTGTTCAATTCAATTTTATTGCTGAAGTGCGAAGAACACGATATTTAATAAATAAAAGTAACACACAAAACCTTAAGAAAAGGACCCTTTCTGCGTAATATAAAATCTGAAAGCGTTCACAGCTTTTTTTTTTTTGTTATTTTTAATTTAGTGAGAATATTGTTGCATGCAAAAATATTAATTACGTCTTTTATTGATGAATAGATAAGTTTATATCTCAATGAGTCGGTTGCTGTTGTTGTTACTTATGCTCATTTGTCTGGATAACATCAGATATGAATTCCCTTAGCAAGGAGCGCAAGATGCGCCTGTCGTTGACAAGAGCCTTGAACATCTTACAGCTGACAGTGTGATTTGGGTCAGTTCTGCCCCCAATTTTGATGGAAAGCATCCCGGGGGATGGGTCCGAGGGTTTCCTACCCCTCTCCACTTCCAACAAGCTACACGAGAGGTCTTTCGGCTTATTTGGAGTGCCAACATGCCGAACTGACACTATACGTTTACAAACATGCGTGCGATTTCTAGGATTCAAACCTGGGCAATTCGGCAGTACAGTCAGCAACGCTAGCCTCTATACCGGTTGGGTGGCGCAATGAGTCTGTAAATTAGCTGAGCATTTCATTTTCTTCAAAGAATGAAAAACATTTAAGAGCAAAAATTAGAGGATGTTCATTAAATTAATGATTAAGTCAATATGCATTAAAATTTTCTTAAGGATTACACTTTCCTTTTTAGATAAAGTAGGCATCTACGAAGACAATTAATGTTAACAGCCAAAATAGAAAGTACAAAATTTAATATTGTATATTTTGTACAATTTAACGCTTTGTTGTTAACAAAAGTAAAAGTACTTTTTTTAATCCTCAAAAGATTTAACGCTGATTAGCGTTTTGAAAGGTAACGTTTCAATCGTTTAAAAGTTTTGTACAAAGAATAATTCAGAGCAACAAATGTTTGCTATTACTTGCCTTTTTAGATTACGACAGAGAGAATGGTTATCTGGCTAAGGGAAGGGATGCCTTCGTGGAGGGCGTTCCAAACGAATCTGACTCGTATTAATGTTACATATATAGAAAACCAGAAGAACGCCCATGCAACCATCCCATTCCCCTAGAATCGAAACCAATTTGGAAATACTAGTATTCATCGAATTTTCCGTACGGCCCTTGATGGGTCATTTCCTATTCAAATTCCTGTTATTTCTGGTGAATCTCAGTTTAATTTATATCTCCCGCTTTTTGTCTGTTTTATTTCAAATATTATTTATTTCATAAGAAATGGTAAACAAAAGTGTTGAATCCAAATCAATGCACAAGGTTAATCATTAAAGATTATAAGGTATTTCTTCCGCCTTCTTCGCATGCCTTCGGGGTGTGGTGGTCAGCCGCTCGACGCGTATTCGAGAGGTCTGTGGTTCGAATCCCGGAGAGAGCATTGCTAATTTTTCACCTTTCCTGCCTCAAAATAACCTGATGTTTCTACAAGTGGCGCTCGAACGAAAAAAGGTGGTGGAGGAAGATTCTCCACCACCAGGATTTGGTGATTGGGTCCCCTAATCTCCGGTCGCCCTTTAAAGGGTGGAGTATATAGGGTATTTCTTCCCCCTTCTTCGCATGCCTTCGTGGTGTAGTGGTCAGCACGCTTGGGGCGTATTCCAGAGGTTCGTGGTCCGACTTCCGGGGAAGGCGTTGCTCATTTTTCAATACTCCTGCTTCAAAGGTCTCTACAAGCTTTCAATAAAATTTACTTTGCTTTCTAGTGAAATTGAATTTAAGGGACAAAAACAGAACTAAAGAATAAAAAGAGAAAAAGTGTAAGAACTTTCGAAGAAATTTTGATTTGAAAAAAAGGGAACAAAGAAAAGAAATTAAAATTTATTAAAATCTTCAAACAATCATACTATTGACATGCATTAAAATTCCTAGGAAGTTATTGTTTTTAGTTGAAATAAATGAAGCAAATATGAAACAAGCTTACTTATAAGTCATAGACCTGTTATATACTAGACCAAGCATCGCCATTCAAAACCGGGCGAAAAGCGGCACAGGAATGAGCTGCAGGAGTTTGGGCATGAAATGAAACTGAACCTAGACTTTGGCGTACTATCGCCACGGCTAGCCATGGCGCGCCGAAACAAACATACTTAAAACATACAATAACATACAATAAAATAAACATACAATAAAATGAAATAAAAAAAAGGGGGGAAATAGTGATGATTTCATCAGGAGGGTAGCATCACTATAAGGCTGTTTCTATACTGCACAAATTAAATTTGCAAAATGCAGTCTACCTCCGACAGCCAGACAAATAGTCATACCTGGATTAGCAGCACAAAGGCAGATAAAGAGAAAAAAGGCAAAAACAGAAATACAACATATCAGAAAAATGTAATAGAATAAATAAAATAAAAATAAAAAAACAGTTTTTTCATTTAAAAATAAACAAATAAATAAATAAATAAAAAGTGATTTAGGCAAAGTATATAATACATACTAAAAATAGTAGATGGAAAATAAAATAATTAAAAAAATTTTAAAAATAAAT
>KK118953.1:1650-25425 GCA_000611955.2 Stegodyphus mimosarum
CCCAGCAGTTCATCAGAACATAGCGTACCTTCCGCTCCCTGTTCCAGTTCAGGACTTAGAACGTAAGGTTAAGAACCCTTTCCAGAATTTACAATGTTTCCAAAAAAAGATGCACAGAACACTAAGTCCTGACACAACTATCTTCTTGAGTTGAAATTCTTAAAATCACACTCTCTGTTTAATTTTCAGCAAAGCAAAAGGTCACGAGTTTCAGAATATTTTACAATCTATTCCGTTTATGTGCTAATGTAACAAATTATATTCACCGATTTACTTATTTATATAGATATTTATCAAACATACTCTAAAAAATTTGATCATGTGACAAAAAATAAACAAAGCAGGTATTGCGGGCTCACATTCAAGACTGAATACGTTGAAAATATACAGATATTGATCTTCCAAAAAGGTTTTAATATAGTATAATAGTCCAGATCACATTTCGTTCATTACCTGTCTTTATACGATAGTATTTTTCTCTTCCATCAATTGTATAACATAAAACATTTCTGAATCGTCATAAGAAAATTAAATATTAATGAAAAAAGAATATTAATAACGAATATGAGGCATGCGCAGGAAAGTGAATAGAGTACGTAACTTTGCCATTTAGATGGTTAAGAACTACTCTATATTTTTTCAGTAATGAAATTTTTTTTTCGATTTTTCCGGTAACATAATAGCGATATTAATTGATATAATCGACTTTTGTCTGCGCAGTAGACTGCCGATATATCGGAAGCGGATTACCTGAGCTAAAAAATGTTCAGTTTATTTATTGAGCAGAGATGAAAAAATTACTATCACAAATGATCAACGTAAAACAAAATTGTTTATAAAAAAACACTGAAAGAAATTAACACGTGAAATGACAGCAGTTATAAACAGATAATGTTATAATATTCGAGAACTACACTGCTCGACATTGAAAATGCAACACCAAGAAGGAGTGGTCAGAAATTTATGCAAATTTTAGCGTAGACGCACGTCACTGAGTTATGCGAATGATGTGAAAGACAATATTCATGTCGTCATTTTTACCAGACGAACTATCGAAGAAAGTTGGTTTTTTCCCCGGAGGATACGTGTAATAGGAGAAAATGTCAGGCCGCCGTCAACGAAGGCACTTCTAGCAGCTAGACGATTTTACGAGGGGTATGGTGATCGGACTGAGAAGGGCGGGTTGGTCCTTACATCAAATGGCAGCTGATACCCACATGGATGCGAGCCCGGTGCTTCGGCTATGACGAACATGGTTGGAACAAGGGAATGTGGGAAGAAGGAGGGGTGCAGGTGCAGCCAGAGTGACGTCAGCATGCGTGGATAGACGGATCCGCCGACAAGCTGTGGCGATCCCGCAAGTCACTTGTACCGTGATTCTGCAAGAAACCCTGGATGTTCTCGTGTCGACGAGAACCATTTCCCGTCGATTGGTTGAACGTGTCCTGCACTCACGGCATCCGTTAAAATGACTACTATTGACCCCACAGCATAGACGCCAACGTTTAGAATGGTGCCGGACTGGAGCGATGTGGATGACGGAATGGCGAAACGTCGTGTTCTCAGATGAGTCACACTTCTGTTTATCCAGCGACAGTCGCCGCATACGTATGTGGCGTCGACGTGGAGAGAGATGTAATCCGGCAGTAACTGTGGAACGCCCCACCGCGCGGCAACATGGCATAATGCTTTGGGGCGCTATAGCCTACGATTCCAGGTCATCTCTAGTTCGTATTCAGGGCACTATGAAGGTCCAACGATGCCTGGATAATGCACTGCGGCCGGTGGCAATTCCCTACCTTCAGGAGCTGCCTAATGCAATTTTTAAGCAGGATAACGCCCGACCACACAGTGCTCGACCAACATGCTCTGCAAGGTATACAGATGCTTCCCTGGCCACCGTACTCTCTTGACCTGTTACCAATCGAACGTGTGTGGGATGTGATTGGACGCCGTTTGCAGACTCTGCCCCTGTCTCGTTCAGAAGATGAACTGTGGTAAATGGTTGAAGGAGAATGGAGAGCCATCCCTCAGGACACCATACACACTCTTATTGACTGTATGCCTAGACGTGTTTCTCCGTGCATCGCTGTCCGCGGTGGTCCTACATACTACTGAGCCGACGCCGTTCTCGCTCTGTATTCTTACTAACATTTTGAAATAAAGATCACTTATTGATGCTTGCTGTCTGTGTCGTTTTTCCAGATTTCATCACTTGGTGTTGCATTTTCAATCTCGAACAGTGTATGTTTATACGCAATTGTTCGTAATTTGGAATCTGTGAACATTTTAAAATCGTTCGTTAAAAGTGAACTGTTCAATCGTAACAGAAATCTACTGCGCAGCCATTAATCTTGTATTTCAAGCTTAAGAGCTTGATCAACGTGTTACTAAATCCTTCTGGATTGCTTGGAAATGCAAGATGACTGTCGGCTGAGTGATAACATCAAGTTTTACACGATAAGATAAATTTTGCCATGAAACAAAGCGTTCTGGTCGACTTTCTACTCGAGTTGGAACTCAGTTCAATGGTATTATTCAGGTTCTTCTGTAAAGGTTGTTCTTTAATACCATTTGTAACTTAGTTAATTCATTTCAAAGATATTTATTTTTTCGTCATATGTATTGCTTTTTTTTCTTTAGATACTGATTATAATTAAGTAAATGAAATTATGATCTAGATTAAACTAGTTGAAAATATAGGTACATTCCTAACAGTATTTCTAATTAATTACAATAAATGTCATTTATCTTTCCTATGTCTTTCTGTTGTCTCTGCATTAACTGTGCTTTTGAATTAACTGTGGACGTCGTCCTCAGTTTTATACTGGTTGCTTGGATTGTAGTTGTCGCAATTCACCGAATCTAATATAATATTCCTACAGAAATCATTTTAGTAAGCAAAACGAAGGATACCTGTTATTTAGTGACTAGAATTATCCATAGAAATCCAAACCTTCTCTGTCATTTGTATTATATTTTATAAAGTATTTTCTCCCTCCTGCAAAGCATTTTCTCACTCCTTTTCACGTGCCTTAGTGGTTTAACTGGAAACACGTCCTACGTGTTCTCGGGAGGTCTGGATTCTGAATCCCGACGACAGCATTTCATATTTTTTATGTTCCTGCGTTCATATTACCTAATGACCGTATAAATTATTTTTAGATGCAGTGGGTGTTTATACAGTTTTAGAAAGATTTCGAGAGAGAATTTTTTTAAATGGAAATGTAATGGAATAAAATTTTATGGCAGCCAGCTTATTATTTGAAATGAGAAGTATCGTCTGCTACTTTTAAATTCGTTCTTCTTGAGTAATGTCGCAGGTAAACACGCCGAGAATTGAAGGATATGTTTGTGCGCTTTCCGAAGAGAAATATTCGTATTCCATAATTCAAAAACGTTGTGAAATGCATGGTATTAAAACTTCTAAGTGCAATATAAGCAAAATAATTAATCGGAAAATAAAACACCATCAATTTGTTTATAAATGCAACTTCTACATGGAAAACATTCTCCAAACGAATACTAAAAAAATGTTAAAATACTCTAATGTCGAAAACTACTCATACATGATATACATGATAATGATATACTTGTTACAACAATAAATAAAAGAATGAGTTAAGATTTTTTCAATGTAAAAGTACTAAAAAATACAATGTTTACCAACTTTTGTCGAGGCATATGGCTCAAAGCAGAACAGTCTGTAAAACGCTATATGAAAACTATTTGGCCAGAGATAAATGGAAATACATCGTGACCCTTGATGAAGCACGGTTTACCTAAAGGACTGCAACGAAAGAAAAGTCTATTTGTTATCGAAAACGAAGAGGAAAAAATGTACAAACCTTCTCCGTCAATGCAAAGAAAGTTTCAGTAAGAAGTTTATGATTGTCGCAGGATTCTCTTACAATGGGAAATTGAAAATAAGAAGGACGAAAAAAGTTGTTAACATCAACTCGATATTCTATCAAGAGGAAGTTTTATATGCGATGTTTACAGAACAAATTCTACTTTTTTAAAACAGTGATTTCAAATTGTGAAATTTCATCAAGACAAAGTAGCAAGTCATACTTTGAAAAGTACCCCTGCATTTCGTGAAAAATGATGACTGTTACAAATATTACGTATACTTTTCAGCCTATTCCTACAAAAGTTTTCAAAGTATTCCTGCAAAGTCTACTGGCGTTTCACGTTATAGCCTACCGTGCTTCTGGTTTCTTGGAAGGAGCTCTTTCTAAACGCAAACCCACCACGATTGTTTGTATCTAAAAAGTAGTGGATGATGTATGGAAATCAATATCCCTGGAAATTTTACGAAAAGTTATTATAATGTGAAAATCACAATGCAGACTTATAATCGCGAAAAACGGCTATCAGATCGACCATTTAAAAAATACTCTTTACATTTTAAACATTAATTAAACGGCCCTAAAATCGTTCTAAAAGTGAGTAAAACACTCTCTGTAACTCTGTTATTTCTGATTTTCAATTTGATCCGACTACATTCTTCCTTATTAAGCCAACTGAAACTGAACTCATCGTCGTTGCGTTTTAGATAACAAAATTTATAATTTGTTCTTCTTTTTATTGATAACAGGAATAATTCAAATTGAGAACAAATTTTATCAAAGGTTTTTTTTTTTTCAATGGTAAATTTTTTAAAGGCATATTCTATTTTCTGGGAGCAACTTTAGCAGAAGGGGTTATTAATCTTGAGAACAATTTACAACAATTAATCTTATGAACATTAGTTCATTAATGTTTATGAGATTAATTAATCTTAATCCATTAAGCCATTAATCTCAACCATTAATCTTATGAACAATTTACAACAATTTAAATTTTTCTCACTCACCGTCAATTGCTTCTGAAATTTCGCGCTTGTTGCCACAATCCAGAGACTGATGGACACAAAGATTATCTTCTTTGACATGAAAATTGTGTTTACACTTTTCGGTTGTCAGGCAATGTTCTTCCATAGTTTAAGATTTCACTAAGAGAAGGAGTGCAATTTGTAATATTATTGAAAGGATCCACTCTCTTAAATGATCGATCGTAGGTCATCAAGTGAAATTAATGTCTAGAAATATATGTATTGAACTTTAGTACGTTTTCATTTCCAATGTAAAAAACCAATTAAATTTTAGAGATTATATATTCAAAATCTAATGATAGCTAAATTGTACTTATTTCTAACTTCAAATTGTATATTATCTGTTGTATATTTTAGCCAATAATTTTTAGCTTGGATTTAATTTATGCTTTTACCAGGTTTTTAAGTTACATTAATTGCTTTGGAGTTACGCATAAGTACTTAGAGCTGTTCAAAGAAGATTTATAAAATCATGTGTGTGCCTTAAAATATACAGAGTTTATATAAATTATTCTATAAATGTAATATACCAGTTTACTTTAATTGCAAACGGATTATTTTTAAAAAAAAGCTATCCTCACATCCATCGTCTCAAACAGGTTTTCATAGTGAATACATTTTTCCTTTCTAAGAAGCTTCTACATGAGTGTGATATTTGGCAAATATTATTAGTGTTCCCACTGGCAACCGCATACGATTCTATTACTCTCACATATGACCGTATAACTGGCTTTTTAGCCCAAATGGATGTTAGCTCAGAAGGGCTTAAGTCTCGAAACGGCATTCTGCGTTGAATCACCATAAACGAGGTTATAGATAATAAAACAAATTCCAATTCCAAATTTGGGCTATATTTGAGTAGAGGACTACATTATTCAAAATTTTTAAAGTTCAAAATTTGAAGTTAAATGTTGCTGAATCACTTTTCAAATTGTTGCCACCAAATATTATCCTCCTGTGTTATATTTGAAAAAACTAAATAATGAAGTATATGCATGAATATGTGTATGTTTCTCGAATTGTGAAACGGTACCTACTCATACATGATAACTCATACATGATACAATTCATCGAATTTTTATTAACATAGTCCTCCACCCAAACATGGCTACCTGGAAGCCCGAATTTGGAATTTGAAATGTTTTTTATTGTCTATTTCAGATTTTTTAAAACTTTAACAAATTTTTGACTGAAAAGCTCAACAATTTCAAAGCGAGCGGTGGCAACACTCTAGGAAAAAAAACATTTTTATCTCTAACACGGAAGACTGTCTATCGGGAATTCTAAACCTTTGCTGTTTTTAAATATTTTTAGCCGGGCTGCTCTCGAAACGTGCATGTGTCTGTAAATGAAAAAACGCCCATTTAGGCGTCATATAAAATCTGGAAGCTTTCATATTTTATTTATTAGCTCAAATACGCGTTAGCCCAGAAGGGCTATTGATTTCGTTCTTGGCATTTTGCTTTGGTTCACTATAAATGTCTGAATCAATTTTCAAATTGTTGCCAATAAATATTACAGCCCTGCATTATATTTAAAGAAATTAAATAATGGAGAATCTGCATGAATATATTGTTACGTGCGTACGGATTCGTTATATATTGAATGTACAAGTCGTTAAAAAGTTAACAAAAATTTATTCTTTCCACAAGAAATAAATTAAAATGCTGAAATATTTCTTCACAGATCTTCGCACAGTATCACAATATCTCAAACTTTTAGCAAAATCTGAGTTTAAAACAGATAAAATAATTCTATCTCACAGCGAAATTGCTACAATCAATACAGCATTAAGTAAACAAACAGCAGTTCGCTTTTTACAGCTACAAGTATAACAGCGACAACAACAACTAACTACTGAGATGAGGTGTTTCACCTCGGCTTTTATAAGCTTTTTAATTATCAGTAGAACAATCACGATATTTCTAGATTTTTCTGGATGGCAACAGTAATTACGAGATATTTATTTATTAAGCATTAAATGCACGCGCATTTTATTTTTATCGGTATTTTTTTTTACGTAGTTTTCTCTTCAAAAATCGTCTGCGTTGCACGGGGAAATAAAAAGGAATTTTAATTAGAATTCTAAATAAATAGCCAAATAAATGTGAAATTCGTAACAATATGTATGCTTCTCGCAGTGTGAAAAACAAAGGTACCTAGAGACATCAAATTTTGAATAACGTAATCCTCCACTCGAATATGGGCATCTGGAAGCTTAAATTTAGGACACAAGGAGTCCTAAATTTGAAATTTGTTTTTACTACTTCTTTCATATATTTTGGAAACCTTTAATGAACTTTTTATTATGAAGCTCAACGATTTTTTATTAGCAAGCTCAACGATTTTTTATTAGCAAGCTCAACGATATTAACATCGCTTGCATCTTCAGGCACGGATATTTTATGCGCGAGGTTTCGTTACATTTCTTACTGGTATTATGTCGGTAGCGTAGCAACGCAAAAACGTTACAATGTCTAACAGTATTTTGCGTCGAATGACTTTGAGTATCTTTATCACTTTTCAAATCCCATTTTGAATTCTCCGTAAAAAAAACGCCCCTTTGGGCGTAATATAAAATCTGAAAGCTCTCAGATTTTTTTTTTTCTGAAATTTTGTATTTATTTATTTTGTTTAAGAAGAAAGATATTTCACCAGAAAGTTATCTTGATTATTGATTAGCCAGAATTGTACATTTTCCTCCCTTTAGAACCATTGCAACATAATGCCATTTCTCAGTTGGATTGAGAACCACTGGATTGGGGATTGGTGTACCAGAGTAAAAAAGTTTCGGACTTGCTCAAAAATAGCATAACTGTGACTGTTCACATAAAGGAGTGAATCAATAGTCAGCGTCAATATTCCATGTACACTGAAAAAAAGCGGGGGACAGTTCTACTGGACCGATTGACAAAATTCTACTTGAGTTTTTCTTGTCTCGAAAGCACAACTTAGGATATGTATTAGATTTATATAAAGCATTGTTCTAATATAGGTATTTTGATACAAAATCGGACTTTTTCTGAAATGACATGCTAATTTTTTTCCATATTTCGATTCTACCATTCAAATTATGCCAAACTGCTAGGTTTCGTAAAAATCACACGAGTTTAATAAATAAAACAATTAACTCGTAAAATTTTGGCTCCTAAATGTTAATTGAATTTGATATATATTTATTAATATCTGTTTTTTATTAAACTTACTTGATTCCTTCTTCCATAATTGTAAATTTAGGCTTAATCCAAATATAATTCGCACATTTTTTATGATTTATTTTTTAAATTTGTATTTTTAAATATCTTTTATGAATTTTTCAAAAATATTTTTGTGTTATAACCTATAAAAGTTTTAACATCATCTTAAATTAGATGTATTTCTAGGCACATCTGCAAAAAATAAGGGTTTTTAATTCAAAATTTCAAAGATATACGTGAATTTACATATTGGCGCGTTTTGAAATTTGGCATATTCGCTACAAGCCATAATAACGCCAAATGTGCTTTACCAACTTTATTAAAATTATTTGAAAGTAGTGAACGTGACCTTTTTCCCGCTCGTCTAGCATGAAAAAAAAATGAAATGAAAATAGGTGTCTATGAATTAAGAAGTTTTCCCAAGTGAATTACTCTTGGCGCAAACTGAAGAAAAAAATGCTTCAACATAAATTTTTGAATTTCTCCGTAAATTTCGCACCAGATTTTACAAAATTTAATATTTACGCATAACTTGACTAGTACAATCGAAATATGGAAAATAATTGACATGTTATTTCAGGAAAGGTCCGGTTTTGTGTCAAAAGGCCTATATTAGAACAATGCTGTACATAAATCTACGCGAAGAATATGATATTTAATAAATAAAAATAAATGAAAAAAATCTGAAAGCTAATTAAAAAATTCGTTAAATTTTTACAAAATACGAAATCGATAATAAAACAAATTTCAAATTTGGGCTTCCAGGTGCCCATATTCGCAGTAGGATTACGTCATTCGAAATTCATTCGATCTAGATACCGTCCTTTTATCACAGTGCTAGAAGCATGTATACATTTATGCAGATTAGTAGCCAGAAGTAGACAGAAGATTAGAAACTTTTAGGTTCATCAATAACTGAATAGGTAACATTTTTAACACTGATTAGTTATCCTGGCTCTATGGTTAATCTATAGAGTTTCCGCATTAACTGTATGAATATAAGCTGGTTTGCCTTAGAAAATCCTCTACGAATTCTAACCCTCTAAGCCATCGCATGATTTATCGTAGTCAATAAATTTTAGAACTTCCATATCAGTCTTAATGGTGAATATTATAGGATATGTAGAACTTCATATCTGGTACAATTTTCAAGCACTTTTGTAATCTTTTTAGAAAACCTTTGGTATTCTTTCAGAAAATATTTTTATTAGTTTCGAAATTATATTTTCCTAAATTTCCAATATTCGATGATTTCTTTAGATTAAAAACTAATGCAATCAATAAGAACTAGAGACTGAGCATTTAGTGCCACTAAAAAATTCTGATGTGTACACCACATGACTTCCTTGTACAAAATATTAAATTATACGCATTTTGCATTTCATTTAAACTTATTGGATTAAATTAAATCTACTTCATCGGTAGCGCATAAACTACAATAGAATAAATGTACTCTTTAAAATTCACTATATTTGTTTATCACAGCGACACTCTGGCGTTAGCTTCACTTAACAGCGTCACATCTCATTCGTTTTATAACTCATCAGAATGCACAAAAATTATGTATGTCATCTAGAGAATTACCTAATCGATGCCACATATTCTATTCAAACACTATAGTAAATCTAAAACGATGTGTAAAAGAAATTAAACAAACAACAACAACAAAAAGAAACAGTTTTTCACAGACGATTCAGTATTTCTCATTCAATTAATTTAGTTCTCACTTCACTCTTCGACAAGGCAAAAATACATAAAAACTCAAAATATTTGTATTAAAAATTACGAAGTAAAACATATATTTCCTCGAATAAATTCCAGAATGGATTAAGCAGGATTTAATTTTCAATAATAATAAAAGGCGTTATCTTTGTTATTACGAAGCTTAGTTTCTTTAAATTGGCAACAAACCCAATACTAAATTAATCTTCTCAGATGTAAACAAATATGTCTACCATGAGAAAAATGATTAGGCTTAGCTGCACTTAACAGCTTTTAAATTGTTGATAATTCTACAAATCTTGCATGCAGATTTGCTAAAGGCATAAAAACCTTAACTGGAAGATAAGAACAACATAATTCAATCCTTTTTAAACCAAAAAATGCACAATTTAAAAATATATACACAGTCCAGTCACATTAATGTGACCATCTGTCAAAAGCCAGAATAACCACCTTTCGCAGAGCGGACTGCTGCGAGACGTGCAGGAAGAGAGTCACATAGGTCCCTGAAGGTGTTCTCTGGGATGTTGAGCCATGCCGACTCTAATGCCGTGGCCAGCTGCGCTAGATTACGCGGTTGAGGATCCATGGCGCGAACAACCCGATCGAGATGGTCCCACAGATGCTCGATTGGGTTTAAGTCAGGTGAGTTTGCTGGCCAGGGGAGGACGGTAAACTCATCTTGGTGCTCTTCGAACCACGCACGTACACTGGCAGCTGTATGGCACCTCGCATTGTCCTGCTGGAAGATGCCATCATCCTGAGGAAAAACAATGCGCATGTAGGGGTGAACATGGTCCGCAAGGACAGATGCGTACTTGTATTGATCCATTGTGCCTTCCACAATGATCAGTGAACCTAGAGAATGCCAGGAAAACATTCCCCAGACCATAATGCTCCCGCCTCCAGCTTGGACCGTTCCGGCAATGGTTGCAGGGTGGTTCCTTTCAGAGGTTTCACGCCTTATACGCCAACGTCCATCTGTCCGATGGAGCATAAAACGCGATTCATCCGAAAACGCAACCTGTCGCCACTCAGTGGACGTCCAGCTGCTGTACTGGCGTGCAAATTCTAGCCTTCGCCGTCGATGAACAGCAGTCAGCATAGGTGCACGAACCAGGCGTCTGCTTCGGAGGCCCAGACGCAGCAATGTTCGCTGAATAGTACTTTGGGAGACACTTTTGGTAGCCCCTTGGTTCATTTTGGTGGTCAGTTGCTCAACGGTAGCCCGTCTATCTGCCCGAACGCATCTCCGCAACCGTCGTTCGCCTCTGTCATCTATGGCCCGTGGTGCACCACATTTGCCACGTCGCTGATTTTGGACAGTCCCATTTTGCCATGCACGGTACACTTTTACCACGGCGGCACGCGAACAGTTCACAAACTCAGCCGTTTCGGAAATGCTTCCACCCTTGGCCCGAAAGCCAATGATCATGCCCTTTTGGAAGTCGGATAAATCGCTTCGTTTCTGCATTACGCCAACGATTGAAATGTTTTCCGAAGCCCTCACACACCCTTTATATACGCTCAACTGCACTGTGCTGCCACCTGCCTTCTCTGATTGGTTATTTAACTCTGACATGGAAAGTACGTGGTGGTCACATTAATGTGACTGGACTGTGTAAGAATAAAGAGACTGAGCTCACTGAGCCGAGTAACAGAGTGGATATATATATATTTATATACTTTTGGTGCGGCCGATTGCAACCAAAATAGGAGGTGCACATCTATATGTTATAGCAGTCCTATATACAAAATTCCAACGTTCTAAGTCTACTCGTTTTTGAGTTATGCGAGATACATATATACATACGCACAGACGCCACGAAAAAAATCTCTTCAGAATCCATTTTAAATCAGTTTTATAATTTTTTTTGGGGAAAAGAGTCCTTTATTCTGTTCTTACGTACGAATGTCACTCAAAACCATCGTTAGATTGCATTCGATAGCGGTCAAAATAGATATTTTCGTTGAAATATGATACCCGAAATTTTTCGCGATTACAATGCTTCCTTTTTACTTCGTATAAGGAAGTAAAAACATTAAAACACTTCTTTAGGCTATTTAAAATTAAGGGCGTCTCAGAAAGCCCTCTTCATTATTAGAGTATGGAACAAAGCTTAAAAATATTTAATCTTTTCTCTGTATAAAAGACGTTTTTTTAATTTAAAATTTTATACATTTTAAAATTTGCTGAAGTTCGACTATAAAAGTATTACGATGTATCCTAAATATGGAACGAAATTTTGCATTAAAAATGAATGTCGAAATATAGTTCTTATGTGGTTTTCGGCCAAAAGCCTGAACGAGTAGTTAAAGTGTAAAATTACAGCAGTATCTATCTGAAACATTGCCAAAGCCGTTTTCCAAAAACAAACAAGCGTCTAAAACTGTTCCAGACGATCGATGCTCCTTCTCCCGCATGCATTTTGATTCGTTGCAATGGATTGCGAAAGAGAACAAAAAGTTACAGAAAAGTGCAATAAAACAATATAATGAAATTTTCTCCGAAATCAAAAATGTTTTCCGCATTGTCTAAGTTGAGATAAATTTTACGTGCAGTAAACTTTCTGCAAACGGCAAACTAGAAATAAGTTTTAGTCGCTCATTTTCTTTGCTCTTGCAATGGCATTTTCAAATCAATGCCGAACTAAATCCTGGTTAGATGTTATTACAAATTTAAGATATTTGGTTAATACTGCGTAAAAATTTCTTTTCTAACAAACTAACTTATCTTGCAAAACGGTTACTCAGTTCAAAAATAGGACAGCTTTCCAATATGGAATGTTACTGTTACAGAATACGTAAAAGTAACTGTAATGGAATATTACTATTAAGCATCACAGAATAACAATTTTAATGATTTATTTCGTCACTGCTGGATTCCTAATTTTTCATCTGTAATACATTACAAAAATTGGTTAAGTTTTCTTTCTTTATCTTTCGTGCTTATACAAAAGACTTGACAAATTGTCAATACGTAAAAACACAGATATCATAATAGTATATTAAAACCTATGGATAAACAGCTTTTAACTTGTTTGAAAGTATATTAAGCGATTAATTCTCCCATTTTTTATTTTTAAATCGGAAAGCTTATATTTTTATTATCACATATGCAAGTTCTCATCCCAAAACTTGTAAATTTCTAGTTCTGTACATTAAATTATTTAGTTATTATGTCTGGCATCATACGGTATCAATCGAATTACTGCGGTTTTAAAACTTAAATCGAAATATTGCTCCATAAACAAACACATAAAAAGATCACGAGGATTAAGCTATTCATTGTTAACTATTTTCTAACAATTACACAAACTCACATTAATGGCAACTTAAAATGGTTTTCAAACACTGTTTACTAAGCTAATGGGAAAAGAAACTGAACTAGATCAACCCCAATTTTTAAAACCTCTAGGCAATGATTCTCAACCACTGTGCCGTGGCACTTTTTTATGCCGCCAAATTCTTAAAGTGTACCGCCAAATTTTAGAAATGCATATAGTAAAAATTATAATGAGTTTAATCCCATTATAATTGATTTGAATTGGCGAAATTCTGAAAAAGCTCAAATACCTTATGAAATAGCTGAATTGATTGCAGGTATTTGTAAAATACCTCTTTCGAATGACACAGTCCATCACAGAATCAAAGATATGTTGCAAAATATTGAACAAAATACTGCAAAAACTCTTGCAAATTCAAATTTTGCTCTACGAATCAATGAAACAATGGATATTGCGGGAAAAGCTCAATTAATTGCATTCGTTCGGTGTTTTTCTCGAAAATGATATATTTAATCAATTTTCATGTTGTCGTCAGTTGCCTAATTTTACAACTGGCAAACATACACTGCTGGCTACCCAAATTGCAACACCAAGAAAGACAAGAGATATCACAACAAAATTTATTTAGTAGATAACATGTTGACCAAGCATCAAATGATTAAATTTATAGACTTCTGTGAAGTGTGGTTCCTTCCAGAATCAGTAGCCAGAGTAGCCGCCATTGTTGGAGATCACCGCTGCCACACACCTCGGCATTAATTCAAAGAGACTTTGGATGTGTTCTTGGGATACATCAGACCAAGCAGCTTCCACACGTTGCCAAAGTTCATCTGGTGTGGCAGCTTGCGATGTAATGTGTCAATAGTTCAGCAACCACGGGCCACATGTTTTCTATCAGCGAAAGATCCGGAGAGCAAGCCGGCCAGGAAAGCAATTCAATCTGGCGATTGACGAAGAAGCCTTTGACAATGCTTGCCACGTGTGGTTGCGCGTTATCCTGTTAAAATGTGGCTATGGGCAAGCCCTGAAGGTAAGGAAGGACAACTGGCTCCAACACCTCCGAGATGTAGCGCTGGCTGTTTAAAGTACCGGCAATGCGTACTAGAGGAATGCGAGAGTAATATCCAATACCGCCCCATACCATAATACCCGGTGGAGGACCAGTGTGGCGATGCATAACGCGGCTCTCCACGATGTCTCCAGACTCGAATCCGATCATCGTGGTGTTGCAGACAGAAGCGTGACTCGTCAGTAAAGACAATTTCATTCCATTCTGCCGTCCACATCCTTCTTTCATCGCACCATTGGCGGTGGAGACGTCTGTGGTTCTGCGTCAAAGGTAGACAAAGCAATGGACGTCTTCCGGACAGACCACTCTGCTGTAAACGGCGTCGAATGGTACGCGAAGACACTGGATGATGCGTTACAGACTGAATGGGCTGTGCTATGGTTCGTGATGTGACTGAGCAATCCGTCACTGTCATGCGCACAATGCTCCTGTCATCACGTGAAGTGGTGTACTGAGGTGGATGCGATCGAACATGTCAGTTCTTCGTACCCTCCTGCATCCAACGGTCACATATCCGCATTACAGTTGTTTGGTTTCCTCCAACACGACTACCGATTTCCCTGAAAGATAATCCACACTCTCGGTAGTCCACTATCCTTTCTTTGTCGAACTCGGAAACTTGATCAACCGATGATCGCTGCTTACTACGAGGCATAATCAATCGTAAAAACCACAAGAAAAACGCAATTGCTGAACTTGAAATGGTCAAAAACTCCAAGCCTTAAATAGCGCTTTGAAGTGGCGCCACAGGCGCGCGTGACGTGCGTCTGCACTGAAATTCTAATGATTTGCATATCTCACCTCCGCTAATATACTTTGTAAATTTCATGTTATTTGCATGCTTCCTTAAGGGTTCCATTTACGGTGGCCAGCAATGTATTTTTGATGTAATTAGTTCATATTTAGAAGAAATTAAAGTTTCATGGAATTCAGGTATTGACATTTGCACAGATGGTACTTCAGCTATGACTGGACATCTAAAAGGATTTGTAGCACGTGTTAAAGAACTGAATGAGGATATATTAGTTACTCATTGCTTTTTGCATCGAGAAGCACTTGTTACAAAATATTTGCCATCAGAAATGAGAAACGTTCTGGAATAATGTGTTAAAATGGTTAGTTAGGTGGTTGTCCAGAGGAATCCTAGGATATTTCTGTTTTGTATGCCGTTCGTGTTCTAAATTTAGCAATAAATAATGCACCATTTTCTTTGTCAAAGAATACTCTGGCATTATTTCCTTCACTAAGATTTTTGAAACTTCCTTTGGAATCTGAAGTAGCCATTATATGTTCCATGAGAAAATAAAACTGAATAATTAAGTAACCATTATATTTCACGAGAAAATAAAATTGGATACTGAGGTAACCATTATATAATCTATGGGAAAAGAAAACTGAATCGGTTAGACCTTCACGGTGTCACCTAAGAAACATTTATGAAGAACTTATAAGATTTATGAATCCAAAGATTTATGGATAACTTAAAGGAAGAAAATAGTGAATTATGATATTTTTTATGAAAAGTAAAATATGAACAGAATCTTTGCATTAAAATAGCTGATAATTTGACATTGTATTCTGTGTTGTAATTGTATTGTAGTGAATATTTCTAAGATAAAGTAGAAAGATTAAAATCGTTTATACTTTACCTTATTATTATGAATCGTTATCGAATTTGTTTATATTCTTTTAAAGGTTAAAAATATTTTATTAGATCCGAGAACAGATACATACTACAGGTTGGGCTTGAAAATGAGGGAATGAGTAATATAATGAAGATAATCAGAATTTGTCTATTACTTAAATTCAACGAAAATTGTGCAATTAAACTAAACTTTTTCAATAATAAATCCGACAGTCGTAATGTTTGCCAGGGAGTAAAAATTAAATTCTGCTGAATGATCGTAGCTAAAAAGATATGTATATTACTAAAATTTACCATGAAGTATGTAGTTAAAGAGTTGTAGCAAAGATGAATGAAAAAAACTGAAGAGAACTTGTTAAAAATATTTTTCATTTAACTTTCTGATGCTACAACTAGAGAATGATCATTTTCAAAACCAAATTTAATAATGGGAATAAATAGTACATACGACAAAAAGGTTGTAAATCTTAACTGGGTACTAAATGAAAATTATGCGTATGTCAAATTAGATATTTAAAAGCAAATCCTACCGAAATTTCAGTAACAGCATAATTTTATTTCTTCATTCCCCTATAAAATATCTTGCAATTCACAAAGAAAGTGAAAAGTAAAAATTTATGAAATGCGTCGTTTCTGGAATTCGCAGGCGAATGTTACAAACACCATCCTCGGCTCTATACATAACGCGTCGTATTTTCAGAAGAATGCCGGTTCTGTCTGGAGCAGCAGGATGGAATTATCCGTGTGTGGAGGCACCGAGAACAAACGTTGCCAGCTTGCCTTCGTCATCGTCATACGAGGAAAGCAGCTAGAGTGTGCTGGTATAGAGTACTATTGGGTACATATCTCGGTACCCTGTTGTTCGCATAGTCGATTATGTGGATAACTGCCCTTATATTTCCGAGATGTTAAGGCTCGTGACTCTGTTCTGTTTTCGAATCCTTCGTGATGCCATCTTTCAACAAGGTAATGCATGACCGTATGTTGTCCATTCTATTCTGACCGTCTGAGATGCAGAAGATTTCGACTGTTGCTCAGGCCAACGCATTCTCCAGATCTCTCAGACATTAAGAACATTGTTTGTCGAAAGACTGGTATGCCACCACTCACCAGCTACTAAGATTAATGGATTCTGTCATAAAGCCGCATGTGAAGTACCGGTATCTGTCATCGAATTTGACTTAGAGTCCAGATCGACTCCATGCCCAGTCGGATTACAGCCGCTGTTGCCGAGCTGGTGACAGCTCTAGGAACTGAATTCTGTACGCTGTATATCCCAAACCAGCTTCAAGTTAATTATGCGTATATCCCCCTGCGTAATCCCCCTGCATTATACTGCATAAATACAACAAATAAGATTCTGCTATCTGCTTTCCTTCCTGGTATATCAATTTTAATGGTTAGCAGTATATTATGGTGGATAATGTCAATCAGGGTAGGTTCCTTTCATGATTTTATCTTCCTTTTTAACCATTGTAATTTAATAAAAGAACCAGAAATATTCCAGTCGGTTTAAAAGAATACAGAAAGCATTTTAATGCTATTCACCTCATTAAATAATTTAGGAAGTGCGTGCTTTTGAGCATTTTTAGATGCACGCTTTTCCATCTGGCATACTAATGGCTTTGGACGCAAACTAAATATTTTATGCATTTTTGATATGCAGTTATCAGTAGATTGGTTATTTTAGAAACTAAATTACATAATACTAAGAAATTTTGAGTTTGGCTGCATGTTGTTTAGTATTTCTAATCTGGGTAAGTGAAAGTATAGATGCGTATGTGTTAATATTCGTTTTCTTAAAATATGTTACTGTGAGGAAAAAAGAATCTAATATCGCTGTAGCACTTGATTAATCAAAATCCACACTTCTTACAAGAAGGTGTAGTCAGATTTCAGTAACAAAAAGGCTAAAAAATAATTTTCTTTGCCGAAAAAAAAAGTAGAACAAATGCTTCAAATTCTGATCCAGGATGTATTCTAAGAATCCAAATAAAAACCGAAAAAAGCAACATTGTTTAAATCGGAGAATCAAGCAGCAGAACTAAACATGCCTCGAAAATAGATCCTAAGCTGAGAACAAAGAAAAAAAAAGAGAATAAACAAAGAAGAAATAACCCTATAAAAATAAAAATAAGCAACCTTCTCAACTACCATAAAAACACATGTTTTCGCGTCGCAAAACAAGTCGTACATACGGAGGGAGGGGAAATAATAATGAAAACCTCACAGCCGCATTTCCCATTATATATCCATCCATCCTACATGATAAGACATATGCTAAGACTTATCATTCAAAAATATGAAACGATTGCAGTATTTCCATGGTTCGCTGGCAACAATCGCAGCCAGGTGATACAGATTTAGAACCGGAGGAAGGTGTATTTTAACGACATTCGAACGTGGTGAAGAACGAGAATATTCAGGCTTATGACGCTGTTGACACATCTTTTTGCTCCCTCCGTCTTCCTCATGTGCGTAAGATACTCATGAATTGGTCTAAAAAACTTTTCTTTTCTTCCCCTTCTCAGAAGGAAAAGCGGTTAGTGGGAGCATGTGTGAATCGTATCGAATCGATTGAATCATCGCCAAATAGGTAGTATAATAATAAAAAAAGAAAGTGACAAAGCTTCATCGAAGAAGTGACAATTTAATTGTGCTTTTGCTGTGTTTTTGATTCTTAATACAATGCGTTTCACTCGGTTGCGGATAATAAAAACATCTTATCACGTTTCTGAAAGAGGATTCATTCTCTTTTCTCTTTTTAAATACAGAGAAGGCTAAAACTAGGTAAATAGTGCGGTGTAATTTCTTTCCTGTTAGTGTAAGACTGATTTACTTTAAATGGTTTTGTTACATTGGAATGATATTTAACTGGCTTTATCCTGTGTAAAAATTGTCATTTTAACATTCTGACGATACGTATCTGATACTAGGAATAAATCTGGAACCAGCAAAAATTACAATATACCTAGAAAACGTGTATTATTCGCAAATATTATTTTTTAGATTAAAAAAAAGTTCTAATGTAAAAATATAATGGAACAAAAAGTATTACACTATCATTTTTACAAAATATTCTTTCTCTATGGTAGACATGCATTCTAAATGTAACGGGAAGCATTCAAAATACAGTATCCATTTCTTCCAATTTCTTTATACACAGTCCAGTCACATTAATGTGACCATCTGTCAAAAGCCAGAATAACCACCTTTCGCAGAGCGGACTGCTGCGAGACGTGCAGGAAGAGAGTCACATAGGTCCCTGAAGGTGTTCTCTGGGATGTTGAGCCATGCCGACTCTAATGCCGTGGCCAGCTGCGCTAGATTACGCGGTTGAGGATCCATGGCGCGAACAACCCGATCGAGATGGTCCCACAGATGCTCGATTGGGTTTAAGTCAGGTGAGTTTGCTGGCCAGGGGAGGACGGTAAACTCATCCTGGTGCTCTTCGAACCACGCACGTACACTGGCAGCTGTATGGCACCTCGCATTGTCCTGCTGGAAGATGCCATCATCCTGAGGAAAAACAATGCGCATGTAGGGGTGAACATGGTCCGCAAGGACAGATGCGTACTTGTATTGATCCATTGTGCCTTCCACAATGATCAGTGAACCTAGAGAATGCCAGGAAAACATTCCCCAGACCATAATGCTCCCGCCTCCAGCTTGGACCGTTCCGGCAATGGTTGCAGGGTGGTTCCTTTCAGAGGTTTCACGCCTTATACGCCAACGTCCATCTGTCCGATGGAGCATAAAACGCGATTCATCCGAAAACGCAACCTGTCGCCACTCAGTGGACGTCCAGCTGCTGTACTGGCGTGCAAATTCTAGCCTTCGCCGTCGATGAACAGCAGTCAGCATAGGTGCACGAACCAGGCGTCTGCTTCGGAGGCCCAGACGCAGCAATGTTCGCTGAATAGTACTTTGGGAGACACTTTTGGTAGCCCCTTGGTTCATTTTGGTGGTCAGTTGCTCAACGGTAGCCCGTCTATCTGCCCGAACGCATCTCCGCAACCGTCGTTCGCCTCTGTCATCTATGGCCCGTGGTGCACCACATTTGCCACGTCGCTGATTTTGGACAGTCCCATTTTGCCATGCACGGTACACTTTTACCACGGCGGCACGCGAACAGTTCACAAACTCAGCCGTTTCGGAAATGCTTCCACCCTTGGCCCGAAAGCCAATGATCATGCCCTTTTGGAAGTCGGATAAATCGCTTCGTTTCTGCATTACGCCAACGATTGAAATGTTTTCCGAAGCCCTCACACACCCTTTATATACGCTCAACTGCACTGTGCTGCCACCTGCCTTCTGTGATTGGTTATTTAACTCTGACATGGAAAGTACGTGGTGGTCACATTAATGTGACTGGACTGTGTAGTATAAATATTAATTAAATACGTTGCCACCGAAAAATGTCCAAAACAACAATATAAGCAAAAGTTTTGTAATGGAGTATATATTTTACATGGCGTTGGAAAAGTATTTTATTAACTATATTAATTGTATAAATGTTAATTATTTAGAAATGCTTATGCTGTTCAGTTGTCAGTCTACCATAAGAAATGCTGTATTGTAATATGAAATACAAATTAAAAATCTTACGCAGTTTGCAAAAGCGACAACTTATTAATTCGTAAGTAGTATAGTCAACGTTTTGGGAAGATTATAAAATCAATATCTTCGCCTAATAACAGGTTCAGTTCGGCTACGGAAGCGTTAACCAATATTTCTCCTGTTATGAATGACATTCTTAGAAATGCCGCAGTATTGTTTCAAAAACTTTGCAGCTCTAAATAATGAATACTAGAGGAATTACGATTTTAATAATGATAGAAATTTAAAGACACGTGTGGGTTTCAGTCAAATTGGTTATCAATTAGTAGAAGACCTAGACCTTGTCCTAGAAATGGACATAATGACTGTACCTTTGTGTCCTCTTGACTTCTGTGTATATCTTGAACTTGAAGAGAAAATTGATAAGAGATGCCCACTACCCAGATCAGAGCGATTGCTTGAAACTATGGAGAGAAGTTATCACAGCAATCTCTAGACCTATGTTTACACCGACGAATCCATGATTAAGCGAGATACTTAAGCTGATGTAGGAATCTGTTGTAACCATTTTGCACTCTATAAAGCATTGGGAAGAGATACTACCAATTTTGATGATGAAATCGAGATTATATTTATTGCTCTGAATCAATTAAGCTCTCGCAAGAGTAATTTCCCTCGGGCTGTTATTTTGTCCGATAGTAAAGCCGCTTTGCAGGTTATCTCCAACAATAAAGTTTGCACTTCCAAACGAATTTAGGAATGTAGAAAGATTCTCAACACTCTGGCTGATTCAATTGTCTTGCAGTGAATTCCCTTTCATCGTGACATCGAGGGAAATGAAAGAGCCGATTTCCTGGCAAAGAAGGGAACGACTGTTCTACAAACCTCTAATAACCATATGATTTTTAATTCTGCAAAACTTCTAATTAAATTAGAATTTAAGAGGAGATTCTCCTCCTACCTTTCAAATGAAGCTAAGGGGAAAGCCTTTGAGTGTCTCACTAGTTCAAAGCCAGTTATCCCAGATTTTCCTTATCCTGTAGCCGTGGCGTTATTTCGTCTTTTGACCGCCCACGACTATCTGAATGCTCATCTTTTTAGAATTCGACTTAAGGACTCTTTCCTCTGCACTCTTTGTAACTCTGGACAGTCTATGGATAAGGCGCATACTGACGAATGCACTGTACTATTATCTTTTAATTCTGTTGTTCTTAAGTATTGGGAAGCAAGATCAAGCTTAGTGGCCAAATGTCTGGCATTTGTATAAATAAATATTCACTTCTATTTGTTAAGTTTATTAAAATTAAATGGCGTATAACAGTGAAACTCAAACTGTCGAACTCTCTCGAGTTGCATTCCGTGCACTTTCATTTTGGGAAAATAACCTAGAATTGTGATTCATATAATTAGAATCAAATTTTAATTTATCTGATATCTCACCAGATTACATAAAATTTCACTCAGATGTAGCTGCATTAGATGCAAACATTTTGGCATATGTATCTCATATTGTGAGTAATCCTCCAAATAACTAACATGTATAACAACTGTAAACAAGTATTTTAATTAGAGTATTTTAATTACAATTTTCTCAATTAGAGAACTATAAAATGCATATGCTTCTACAAGAATTATACTTGGGAGATAAAACATCATTTCCACTCTTATTTTAAATACGCAGTTTATCATCCGAAAACATAAACAAGGAAGTATTTAAAATCCATCTGGTTTCAAAGACTCCCAGTTTTAATTCAAAAGATACTATGGGTATGCGGTGATACACTACATTGCTTGGAGAAAATAACCGGTAACGTTAATGAGATATCTGGTTACTTACCTGAAATAGCAGCTGTAAGTAATGATGCACTAACTCTTCAAACCTTAAAAGATGAAATCTTAACATTGAAAGCAACAGTACAGTGCATATTTCGCATTGAATTTCGGCGATGTAGTGAAAAGAGAAAGCGAAATTCTAGCAAATCAAGAGGTGAAAATCATTATGTTAAACCGCAGACTCAGGCTACCTTAGGCTCAAACCCGCAGGCTTTTGCTGGCTTCATAGCCGTTTTGCTCAAAAGGCTAAAAAGGGCATTTCAAGATGTAAATGGCAGAACTTTCAGGCACTTCCGTATTAGCAGCGACGGATAGTAGTCAAGTGCACTGCCGTTTATTCATTTTGAATGAAAGTACCGATTTTCGATTCTTGATTGACAGATTCGCAGCAATTATTTGCATTCCTAAAAAACTGACAAATTGTAAGACGCATCAAACTTTGAACGTTATATGTAATTATGACACTAAAAGTTTTGAATTTGATCTTGATTTAAGAAGACGATTTCTCTGGCACTTCGTTACTGCGAATGTATCACAACCTGGCGCAGATGTTTTACATAAATTTGGAATTTTAGAAAATATTAAAAATTAATGGTCGATAGCCTTGTAGAGACATTAGGTTATTTAGAAGCAGGAGGCATAAAAAATGAGCAACGCCTTCTCCGGGAATCGAAGCACGGACTTCTCAGTTACGCGTCGAGTGTGCTGACCACTACACCACGAAGGCAGGCGAAGAAGGCGGGAGAAATACCTTATATACTCCCCCTTTTAAAGGGCGACTGGGGTTTTTTGGGGACCCAATCGCCAAATTTCGGTGGTGAAGAATCATCATCCACCACCTTTTTAGTTCGGGCGCCAGTGTAGAGATATTAGGTTGTTTAGAAGCAGGAGGCATGAAAAATGAGCAACGCCTTCCCCGGAAATTGAACCACGGACCTCTCGGTTACGCGTCGAGCTTGCTGACCACTGCACCACCAAGGCATGCGAAGAAGGCGGGAGAAATACCTTATAGCCTTACCATCATAAGTTCTAAAAGGTACTGCGCTTTAGGACCTTCTTTGGGACTAAATCTTATTTGTGACCACGCCCATTAGAGTAATATTTTAAACAAATTTCACGAATTATTTAATACCACAATAAGTTCAAGCTTAGTTACTGATAATGTACAAAATTGCATTGAAACTAAAGGTCCTTTTGTCTATTCGAAGGTTAGACGATTATCACCTGAAAAATTAGAAGCTTTATAAAACGAATTCAAGGCTTTAATGGAACAATAGGAATCTTTCGACCTTCAAAACGTCCTTAGGCTAGTCCTATATATTTTATTAAAAAACGAAATAGTGATTGAAGAATTTGCGGTGATTTCAGGAAATTGAATTCCGTTACTTTGCCCAATCGATAACTTTTACTGCACATACATGACTTTTCTCATCAAGAAAAATGATTTTCAGCAAAATGGATCTTGTCAAGGCTTGTCAAAATTTTACTGGGATTAGATTGTTGTTATGCTTACCTTGATGATATATTCATAGCATCAGTAGACAAATTAGAAAGATCTGATTTTAAAGCAAATTTGGAAAGAGGGT
>KK118953.1:25441-68379 GCA_000611955.2 Stegodyphus mimosarum
TGATTCAAGAATGTACTCATTAAAGTTAAATTAGCTAAATGCACTTGTTTCGAGACAAAAAGAAATCCGATTTATAGGCTTTCTATATTCATCAGATGATGTATCCGCATTACCAGAAAAGATAAAAGCTCCAACCGAATACCAGTTATCTAAGACTGTTGAAGATTTAAAGCGATGATTTCTAGCATTGCAGAAGTTAAGAAAGACAAGTCAGAAATTACATGGGATGATAAAATGAAAGATACATTCAACACCTGTAAGCACTATTAGCCAATGCTACTATGTTGACACATCTTTTGAAAATGCCAAATTTTCGTTAGTTACCCATGCTTCAGAAACAGCTATTGAAGCCGTACTACAACCTGTTGATGATAGGGTTGAACTCTTAGGATTATATTGCACGAAATTAACACCTTCTGAATGTAAGTAGAGCTCTTATGATAGAGAGCTTTTGGCGATTGTATTTAGCAATTAAATGTTTTCAGCATATGTTCGAAGATCAAGATTTCGGGGTATTCATCAATCACAAACCTTTGATTTATAGTTTACAAATTGCAGATAAAGCAATGAAGACAAACATGATAAAGCAACACCTCGTCAGATTCATCATTTAGAGTATATATCACAATTCACTACCAATTAGGATATGTTTCTAGAAGTAGTAATACTGAAGCAGATGCTTTTTCGAGAATTTCAGAAATTCAGTCACCTCAAGCTATTGATTATAATGAAATGGGTCACACTCAGAAAAATGATAGCCAGTTGCAAACCGTTCTCAAATCCGACATTGGTTTTTGTCTTATCCATGTATTTTACGGAGGAATGGTTGCCAGGAGGTATCTGATACTGGTCTTGTTTTAAAGCAATTAAATTTTTCTTTAACAAATCTTCTATTATTATTGTGATATATCTTCACAAACAATTATTCGACCGCATGTACCTGAGAAGTTTAGATTTCAAGTTCTTGAAACGTTACACAACCTATCTCATGCAGGTGTAAAAGCAATTACAAACCAAATACAAATTCGTTTTATATGGAAATCACTCAACAGTGATGTAAAGAATTGGTGCAAAAATTGATTAATATGCCAAACATTTAAAATCTATTGGCCCACTGAAAGTCCTATTGGTATATTTACATGACCTGACGCCAGGTTCAACCATGGCCTAGTTCTGCCAAAAAAAATACAGATACGTCTTAACTTGCTTTGATATCATCACTAGTGCCCGCAAGCTTTTACAGTGACTAAGCAAACTGCAGAAACTATAGCAAGACTTTTTATTCAGAATGGATTTCTAAATTTGGAGTACCTCATTTCATAACGATTGACTGTGGTACAAACTTCGAAAGTGAATTGTTTAGATTACTCACAAACTTCCTAGGAATCTACAAAACAATAACTACCACCTTTCATCCAATTTGTAACGGCATGGTAGAACGCATGTATCGACAATAAAAAGCCAATAGTTTTGCTTGGAATGAGGTCGTGCATTAAAGAAGATACGTTTGTTTAATCGTCACCAGCTGAAATGGTCTATGGAACTTGCTTGAAACTTCCAGGAGAATTTCTCCGCGATTTTTCTTCAAATGTAGTTACAGCAAAAGTCTTCACTGGCAATCTTCGTCAACAGATGCGACTCCTTCAACCAGCTCCAGGTTTTCGGGCCTCTTTGAATAACGCGTTCGTTCATGATGCTTTATTTACAAGTTCACATGTCTTCCTAGGACAAGATATTCTTTTCTTTCTTTCTTTCCACCGACAGCGAGGCAGCCGATCCACTGGGCCAGGTAGCCCCGCTGACGGAATTAACTTGGTTACAAAGGTTCCTGGATTGCAGGCTTCCCAGGCCTAAGTTCGGCGAGGGAGGAAGTAAACTAATATGTTCCAGCTCTTTCAAAAGTCTACTTAACACACTTTGGTGCATATTGTGCTCAAGACGAGTGCTGGGAGGTACAAACAAATGCTGGCCTCATCAGTGGTGTAGTGATGAAACACAGACAAGATATTAGGCTAAAACCTTTAAAGCAACCAGAGAAAATTCAAAGTATTAGCTAGGATTGAGAAATTTTTCACAATTGATATAAATGGCCGTAAAGACATAGTATCTATAGATCTCTTAAATCTGCATGAATGCTAGCAGATTCTTGAGAGAAAAATCATGTAAATAACAACTACGAGTCTGAAATTGAATCTAGGATTAAAAACGGCAATGCCAATTTTCAATAATACGTGTAAAAATTATACAGCTATACCAAGGTTTTTAAATCATCCTCTGGACAGGAAGGGCGGCAACGATTAAACTTCATCGTAATCCGTAGTAAAAACAAGCTTAGAACACAGATTGTTTATATTTCACCTCCTTGAAGGCGTTCTTGACTCAAAACTGGCTACCAATGCCAAGTCCGGAAGATATATATAGCACACAAAGTTTGTATTGCGTATTTAAAGCAAACATGACTTGAATACTCATAATGGCGTACTAGAGTCACACTTATTCATCTAGCGCGAAATTTGAATAGATATCGTCTTTCAGATGTGCAAACATGTCTCCCAAATTTTGTTTATCTAGCATAACTCCTTCTTGGCGTCAGAATTTTATTTTCCATCAGTGTAGATCACGGCAGCAAGAGCGTAAAATGTAACTGCTGCAGAAATGCAGTCTGGTAAATTTTTATCAGAGATCAAGCTTACTATCCTCTGAAAGAAATCCACAATTTGAGCAGGAATAATTTTTACCAGGTGCGGTTTCAGAGTCAGACATTGAGAATGGTTAGGACTGTGTTATGACTATTAAAATCAGCAAAATTTTTAAACAAAATAAGTAACAGATTTAAAAATTTATTACCCTATACCAAAGTAGGCGATAGTTTAGAATTCATAAGAGTGCCGAATGGATAAGACAACTGAACTCCAGTTGCTCGGGCCGAGTTCATTTTCTGATGAACCGGATAACTGCATGGCAATAGAGTGATTTGTCACACATGTAGCATAAATATGAGGCAATATCCCTCTTGAAAGGTATTTCTAATAAGGGGCTTTCCCCCATACAATTTACCATAATTGCAAACCAGCTAAATATTTTTTTACCATTTATTTTAAAAATAATCGTAAAAACGATTATTTTATAAAATAGTGGCTACGCAACTATATTTATATATCGTAAGTTTATATATCGTAAGTATAAGTTTCAGATTCTTAAACGTATGGATCATGTGCTCTGCTCGCTTTTAAAGTACGAAATACTTAGATCTTGTAGCATATGAAATTTTTTAGGCAAAAACCTGACATGCCGTGCGTAATTTTCGAATCCTTTACCAAGTGATAGCTGACCCTACCGTAATGAATCTGCCGTTACTATCTCTGTACAGCAGACAATTCCCATTCCTTATCTCAAGCGGGCTAAAGAGTCACCAGTGCACAACAGCAAGAAATCAAATAAACTCATTTTCATATTTAATGGCATGCTTTAAAAATGACATAAAATTTTCACTAATGCACAATTCTTTAAAAGAGGATAAAAGCATGAGGAAATTCTGTTAGTACATTAATATCTGTTGCTTGTTTTTTGACACCTAGTAGTTTTTTCCTATAACCAGGTTTCGGATATCTGGAAATACGTTGCTCGCATTACCGATTTTCCGAATAGAGGTCAGATCAATGTATGTTAAACTGGGTCTTGTTTTCCCTTTTTATAAGTGAGAAAATTTTGCACCCTCATACGTGTTACCGAACAGGAAAAACACATAAGATGGAAAGTTTCGGTTTTCTCTGAGCTCGCAAAACTTAAGGATACCCACGTCTCTGAATTTTTGCTTAGAAGTTGAGTAGTACTGAGTTTCTAATATTTCCCTCTATAAATAGGCATTTTCTCACCATCGGTTTGAAAAGGGGCCGAAAACAGGGTGAGCTCTTCTTCAGTAAGTCTCGTATCACAAAACCTTTTTTTCGAATTCAATCTTCAAACGCTGAAACGTTTCGGCACACGTTTTGTAGAAAACCGGTTTCCCTGAACTTGCAAAAGTTGGAAAGTCTATCAGGTCTTCGGTTTTCGACGGAATTCCAGTTTTTATTAACATATTATTATAATGATTTTTTTCTTACTTTCTTATGTGAATCGGATCCGCAGAAAAATAAGTAAAGTATGCCTTCTTTACGGTAATCGTGTAACTACTTTTTCGGACAGATGTTACTAAATAAGATAAACCGAAATGGTCATTTCGAAACCCCTTATGTGTGTTCTCGGGTTGCAGGAACCCTTTAGATTTGTTCATGTTATTCGGCTAACCCGCTTTGGTTGCGAGCAAATCCATGTTTGGATTTAATTTTCACTCGATTATACTCGTGAGCTCTTTTCAGTGTACATAGACCAATTTTTTAATACTTCAGTGTTCGGGGGGGGGAGCAGTCAATTCAAATTTATATGCATAGATTTTTTTCACGCTGATATTAGGTTTGAGCCAACTAGCGTGCATTCTCTCTGTTTAGACATTGGACTAACGTGTAATTTACTTAGTTAGTTTCAATTCATTACTTTTTACTTACGCTATAAATGCTGGCTGGTTTTATAAGCACAAACTGTGCCTTTTGTTAAATTAACTGAGTTAAATAAAAGGGTCTTCTATACCCTTTCCACGACTGTGTTGTACGTTTCGAGCCATAGCGATTACGTCTTCCAAAGTCTCCAGTAGTTTGTTACCAAACAGGATGAGAATCTAGCCTTATAGATGCCAACTTTCGAGGATTGTATACACGAAAAGCAATTTTTGATGTAATAAAATATAAATTCAAAATACGTAAGAATTTTAGACATAAGAATAAAATAACTGTGCAACGAGTTCAGAAATATTATAGAAATTGGACAATTTTTCACCTACTTGGTCAACGTAAAACTATTTTAGACGAAGAGAAGGAGAATGATCCAATACAAAATATAATTCCTTCTTCTGAAGAAAGTGACAGTAAAATGCACTGTGTTAATACTGAATTTCTTCGCATGTTTTTCCTCTTTTTTTTTACTAACTTTATCGCCCGCAAAAAAGAGTTAAAATTTTCCGAAGGACAGGTTACAGTAAGGAAAGCTAGTCATGCATGAAATACTGATAACTATTACAATGTTATTTCTTTAAAAGAAAGCTGAATTTCAATAAAAAATACAGAGCAATATCAACATTACAGTATCTAATAAAATATTTTCAGTTCTAATTTCCTGTAACTTGAATTTCGTCTGTTCCTCTTGTTATCCACTACTACTCCGTAGGCCGTAAATCATACAGTGTTGCTGGAACTGTCTGCATCGTCTGCTACAATTTACATGTCGTTACTGTCGTCATCATCATCTTCTCCGTGAAGACCGTCTTACTACTCGTAGTGATCTTGAGAACCATCGACAGCATTGGATGTTACCGTTTTGTGAAAGCTCCTCGCTATTATTGCTTTATCAGTAAGAGCCCTTCATTCGAACTCCTCGAATAAATTAATTCACTGGAGGATCTCTGGATATTTTCGGCTACAGTAAAATTGTACAAACCTGATGTACCTACTCGTTATGAAATTATTTTCGGACGTAAATTTTGAACGGTTTATTCACTAATACGTTCAATGGTTGCCAGAGTGATGTAAGTCTTGGAAGAATGACAGTGTTTGCGAGGTTCATTTTGTTTTCTACGTCGTCCATGAGATTCCAGTGGAAACAGTTCGAGACTAATAGAGCCTTTTTATGTAAAAGACCACCGGCCAACGATTAAATACAATTTTGAACCAGTGTTCCATTAACTCAAATGGCATCCATTTTTTCTTATTTACTCTCACGAGGAATTTTTTGTTTCGGCATCATCTTCCATTTAAAAATTGAGAAAGAGAGCATTTACTGTCAGCAGTCCCTGTTAACATTACTGTGCAACACACCTTTTCGGGCTCTTGCATCTAAACAAATTCGGGAGTTTGATTTACGTTTCCTGTATATCAAAGACGGTAATGGTAAATTTTTCTTTTCTGGACCTGTGAAACTCGAACATTTTTTCTTCATTAACTTGTGTTAGCTGTTGTTCAGGCATTGCTCTTGTCCTTAAATTCAATTAATTTCTCCTCATGAAATGACCGATCTATCCTATCTGTGCTCGTTTTAAATTGTTGGGGTGTAATACCACGTCTTTCCGTATCATCCCTCATTTTCGTTTGCTTCATTTGTCACGTGATTTATCCCCCCCGGGGGTTGACTCAGGAGAATTCCTGGGAAGTACTGGTTGGGATCTGTACTTAGACAGTCTCAATCACGGGGGCATATAAGTTGTCTTCACAGGACTGGAGCCCGAGTTTATTCTCAGGTTGGTTCAGGCTTGGCAGGGACCATACTGGTACTGTCTGTCGTGTCTGTTCCTTTGGCTGTGTATGGAGCTAGATCGGAGATCACCGACCTTGTCGTCCGGGATTTGGTCCTCATAGTTTCGATACGGGGACTACGTGTCCCATTGCCTTTCATAGGGCCGGGACTGTGGGGTCTGCGTCGTCGGCGAGGGAGTCTCAGGAGCTTGGACAGCTCACCCCGAAAGGCAGCCCCAGGACGGGGGTCCAAATCTTGCGTTCTGCGTTCTGTCGTGATTTACCACTTCAATATCAATTTCTCGAGATTTTCCGGTTTTCGATGCTCGAAACGCTCTCTGCGCTCTGAATTTGTCTTTTCTTGGTGTATCTTTTTGTTTTCTTTAGTATCGAATTATTGTAGGTTGCACACCAAACTCTCTACTAGTGAGTTACACCCATTAACTTCAACGAATTTTAAAACTTTTAATTTAAATTTTGCTATGTAGCTACGATTATTTTCTTTTCCTATTGTTCTGAGAATTCGGGGTACACTGCGCTAATAGTACACAGACGTCAAAAGAAATTTTTCTAACTATCAATTCTCGATCCTAAATAAAGAACTGATTCGAATCAATGCTATTATAATATAATTATATAATATAATATATATGAAGCTACGAATAACGTGGAAAGGGCGATATGTCCGGCTCAATTACCTTGTAATGCCCCAGAGTCACCACACGTGAATGAGTCTTGACCGCAGTTCCCAAGAGGGATGTTGGAGAAATGAAAAAAAGAAGGAGAAAAAAAAATGAGACAGCTGGATTTCAAAAGATCGAACATATCTGCAGTAGATAAGGCTGCAGTTAGCTGGAATGTAAGTAATAGGATTGATGAAAATTACATGTTTCGAAAGTTTCTTAAGTATTACAACACAGGAAGATGCAACAAAGGGAAAAATTATCTGAACATTTTTTAAATTTTCAGAATCTAGTGCTAAAAAGCTGGACGAAAATACTCGAGAAAATATGGTATTCATTATTGGTATGACCCATTAAAACTGTGCTTCTTTTCACCACTCGATTTAAGAAAAACGCTTTCTCTAACACAGAAAAAAAATTTTAATCCGAAAGACTTCTTTAGAGCAGAAGTTTATAATTTGGAACGCAAAATAAAATTTATGGAGATGCGGAAAGTGCTCTGTCTCCTCAAATGGATACTGAGCTATCACAAACTCAACTGCCCATATACAGCTTCTGAAAGCTTTTGGTTATGCAATTACGGCATACCCTTTAGAGCTATCTGCTTAAGAGGAGGGATGTCTTCGAGGAGGATTTTCTAAGAGAAACTGGCTCTCATACACGTTACACATGGGGAAAAGCACGAAAGCGTCCATGCCGCCACCGCATTCACGCGATTCGAACCTCGGACCGAATTACCAGTGTTCTTGTCTACCGCTCGGCCGCTGGTGGATGCCACTGAATGGCGTTTAAACATATTTGGAAAGAGTTCGAACGTTAATCAAACATTTCATAGCCGCATGAGTGTATTGAAAAACTTGAAATCCATTCATGGGCACAGCTAGAGGTGGGGACGGTCCGCTCCGAGTGGCATAGTTTCATGGGCGGCATTTTTTACATGAAACATTATTTTATAGGAGTTAGTCAAGTTATGAAAACATTGTTTTATAGGAGTTAGTCAAGTTATGAAAACATTGTTTTATAGGAGTAATACGGTCATTACCAAATTAAACTGAGACGAAAAAAGAGGTTTGGATACATACGTACTATCGCAGCGCTCTTAGTAGAAGTAGCCGAATTTTCAGAAAGTGCCAAAATCTGGCAACCATGCACATAACTATTCTTTCGGCAACCATGCTTATAACAATCGTTTCAGTCAAGCAAAGCGGCCATTTTCTATGATTTCTATTTTGTTGTATTTCAAAGGCTTTTATACACAAATTATGATATTTTTTGCTTAACTTTGAAACTTAGTTTTAAAGTATGAGTTTGTGGAATTCTCCAGAAATGGAAGAAACTACGGTGAAATTTCGAGTAACTCAGAATTTTGCTGAAACTTTTTTAACGGGAACAGCGACAAAATGCGTTTCTTTCAAGCCGCTGTTGCCAAAGATTGCATGAAGTCGAATGTCTGCAGTTCTCTGATGTTTTTTAAGATAAAACAAGTTGCTATGTACTTCGGAAGAAGAATAACAAAAAACAAATAACAGAAAGATTCGAAGAAGAATGTAAGTGTTTTATTTTCTTAATGTGTGACATAATCCTTATTTAATAATTCAAATTTGTATTTTAAATTGCTAAAGTATGTTTTCTTTTCGTATGTTGATACTTTCTACCAAACTTGTTATAAATATCGATAGTTTGGAAATCTTTCTAAAGACGAAGGCGCGAAAAACCACCAATTTGCGAAAGCTAAGTAACGTTTATATTTTCATCCGTTAAAAAGTTGCCAAATTGTGCCAAGAGAGCTGTAATTATACGTACTAAATACACTCACTTCCAAAAGTTAAGCACGAAGATGTAAAATGCAAAAACAAATAAACAAATACTGCTTTGATTGACGCAAAATTCGGCAGGAAAGTAGCATATATATTTATGCATAAAACAAAATCAATAATTATACACAGAAGTGAAAACAATATTAAATTTTTGTAAGTTATCTGATAATGACATACTGGAGACTTAAACAGAATTGTGTATAAAGTGAAAATAAACAGAATAAAATGAAAAAAGGACATTAATAGGGTATGTGATCCCCCTCATCTGTATACAAAGTTTACACCTTGTGACCATGCTTTCAATTAGGTGGTCAACCACCGCAGAATTCGCCATTCTTCTTGTAGAGCAATCGCTATTCTTCTTGTAGAGCAGTTTCCAGCTCAATAAGAGTGGCTGGAGGTGGGAAACGTAAAGACGCAGCACGGCCGAGAGCATCCCAAAGATTTTCAATGGGATTAAAGTCGGGCGAATATGCTGGCCACGCCGTACGCGCAATCCCTTCACTCTCCAGGTAGTCATCGACGATTTCAGCTCTATGGGGACGTGCGTTATCGTCCATTAAAACAAAAGTAGGGCCAACTGCTGCAGCGTACAATCTTGCAGTGTGTTCTAGGACTTCATCTCGATACCGGACAGCCGTCAAAGAACCCCGTTTAAAGATGTGCAGGTCGGTGCGATATCCTAATGAAATCCCTGCCCACACCATAATGCTTCCCCTTCGGAATGTGTGATATTCGGTGATGTTTTGGGACTGATTGAGTGTTCGTTGTTCACCCATATCCTTATACGCTTGTCATCTGGCTACAGAACAAATCTTGAGTCATCAGTAAACATGACATTGGCCCAGTCAGACACATTCCATTTGACATGTTCCCGGCACCACTGTAATCATGTCCCTCTTGATTGGACGGATAGAGGAACACAAACTCGAGGTACCCGGGCGTACAATCCACTCATATGTAATCTTCGGCGTACAGTAGCTGCAGATATCGCCTTATCAATGCACACTGTAACCATAGATGTCAGACGTGTGGAGGTCGCTCTGCGATTCCGCTTGGTTACAGTAGCAATATAGCGATCTTCCACAGGGGTTGTAACCCTTGGGCGACCGGCTACGGGCCTTCGGGCAACTGTCTGTGTGGTTTGGAATTGTTTCCATAAACGTGAAATTACAGAATGATGAACACCGAAGAAAAGAGCAACATCTGTGTTCGAATGTCCTGCTTCAATGCTCCCCTCAGCACGCCAGTGTTCAGAATCTTCCATTCGTCTTCTGGAAGTCATAGAAACACGTATGTCTCGAAAACAAATTGTACTAAAGTTTTAAACACCTTCTATCAGCACTTACAATCAACTTCTGTAACCCTTCATAAAGCTGTCTTCTTATAAGACTGCCTTTTTTGCATATTTCTTGACATGAAAGCGCGATTGGCTGTTACCTAACATATTTGCATACTTCCATTTACCTCTGCAGCGAATTGCATCCTCTTCAATTCTGATTGGCTTCCGGAAATTAGCATTTTCCTCTCTGTGATTAACTTTTGGAAGTGAGTGTATTGAGATTTTACACAGGATAAGGTATTCAAGAAATCACCACGTTATTTAAGCAACTACATTCTTTTGTTATACATTTTTTGTTCCGTCAAAACTTTTGTACGCAAATTATGAGTATCAACTAAATATGATCGCGGTGGCATTTATAAGAAAAAAATTCTCGTAAAGAAGTATTTCATAGTTTTATTTCTGTTACTGCTAGAGAAATCGAAACAGGAGCGTAGAAAGGCAATCCTGAATTTTAACACTTCATTCTAAAATACGATCACAGGACAAAGTTCCAAATATTGTAATATTATTGCAAACTTTCTTCCCATTTGCTGTTATTGCTGCTAGTTATCAGAAGCGTTTTGTAAACGAAAATCATTTAAGAAGTATTTAAATTACAAAAGCATATTATGCATTTAACAAAACTTTCTCTACTGTGTACAAAACAGCAATCGAATTGAGTTTTACAGTATCATAGATGGTTCTGCGAACAAAAAAAAAAAAAAAAAACCAAGGAAAAAAAAAACATATTTTAATAATAACATATTTTTAAAATGTTGGAATTAAAGTATATTTTTAAAAATAAATTTAGAGTTCTAATTTATATTTCCATGCATGTCATTCTGATATTTTTTGTAGTTATTTATTTGTATATTTTGAGGGACGTCAAATTCAAAGACCGCTCCAGGCGGCAAAACTTACGGACTGCCCAGGATGGCGAAAGCTTTAACTACGCCCTTGGATTCATTGGTTTAGAAGGCAAACAAGCACTTCGAAGCATACTATGTTTTTTAATAAGTGAAGGATTGCTGCTGCCCTCTACAGTTCGAATGGAGAACTAAATTACGTACCAAACTTTACTAGAAAAAGCTTCAGTTTCTTTTAATTTATCAATTTCAGACAGTACCGGTAGTGTATGTGGGGGGATAAAAGGGGGACATTTGTTCCTTCCCGCAGCACTCTAGAGGTACCAAACTGATGTTAGAAACTTTAGAATTAAAAATTTTCCATTCATGGCAAACAGGAGATGGAAAATCTTCAACTGTCGCCAGGCGCTGAAAACTCTAGCTACACTTCTGAACAGTACGACTAACTAATGATCAGATAATACGTAGATTATTTATGAACTCATACTATTGAAATAGAATGGTATATTTTTTAAACTATGAGCTATGAAATATGCAACAAAATTTAACTTACAGATTTTTTTTATGAAATAACATATAGAAATTTTTTAAATAATTAAAACGTTTGATCTTATTACCTGTTAGAAAAATATTTTTTTCTTTCCGTACAAAATTTCGAAACTCTTAAAATGTATTTTCTAAAATTCTTGGAAGGAAACTTCTCACAAGTAGTAAGTGGTTTCACAAGTAGTAAGTGGAAACCAACTGAGTTTCTTCAGAACTTCTAAAAACATTAAAGTTTCAAAACTGAATTAAAAAAAAAAGTTTTTCATCTTCCGTTTGTTGCCACAATGAAATTATAAAAACTGTTTCGATAGAAAATTTCTGTTACCAACATCAAAAATTTTGTTATACACGTGTAAAATAATTATTTGAGATATCCAAGGATCCAAGGATTAATTATTACGGAGGGCCTAGGGTAAAGAACCTTCACATCATAGTTAATAAAGGGAGCAGAAATAGGAAAAAATACATGAAAGACGTTAAGAAACAATAAAAAGGAAGTCAACGTGACTTGAGAAAAATTACAGAGACAAAAAGAAATATAAATATAAAAAAATAAAAATTATAAAAATAATTAGTTATAAAATATTATAAGTTCGGGAAAATTAAGCAGCGCTCGGGACCTTTCGGTCTCAAGGTTAATGCGCTAACCACTGAGCTAGGGAGAACGCAGAACTTCTTGGTATTTTAAGATTTTTAATATTTTTTTTGGGCGGGGTTATTTTATAATTTTATAACATGAATACAACACCAAAGATAAAGCAGATAGGAAAGATTTTACGATTAATAGGCTCCTTGGTCACATGAATTATAATATATATTTGAGATATTTTCAAACAAAAGCTCTGTTGGAAAAAGTGGGAAAAGATTTCCATGATGCCACCTAGTAAAACGAACTTTCATCACTTAATTCGAATTGGAAATAATTAGAAAGTCAAAAATAAAATAGTAAAGGTAACACAAAAAACGTTAAAAAAAATCTGAAAGCTTTCAGATTTTACATTACACTTAAAGGGACGTTTTTTAAACATTTTCTGTGTTACCTTTATTTATAAAATATCACATTCTCCGCACTTAAGCCATAAAATTCAATTCAACAGCAATATCGCAAAATAATTTTAAAATGAGTATATCTTCAGAATTTCCGATACACACACTGGAGATTTTTTTGTCCCCTTCCATACAGTGTTGCCATTGCTCGCTTTGAAATCGTTGAGTTTCTTAACCAAAAATTCGTCAAAGTGTTACAAAATATGAAATTGATAATGAAACAAATTCCAAATTTAGGCTTCCAGGGGCCCATATTCGGCAATTATTAAAATTTGATGGCTCTAGGTACCGTTTTTTTATCACAATGCGAACTGTTGCGTGCGTATGGGTTCTTAATGGATTGAATGCACAAGTCGATAAAAAGTTAATAAAATTTATTCTTATAACAAGAAATAAAACATAATGCTAAAATTTCTTCCGAGATATTCGTACAATATCACAATATCTCACAGCAGTTATATTTTAAACTACTAAAAACGTTGAATAGAACTCGATTCAAAACACAGAGAAAGCTAATCCGATCTCACCGCGAATTCGCTACAATCAATAACAGCACTAAGTAAACAACGACAGATCGCTTAAAACAACTGAATTGAGATGTTTGTCTCCGGCTCCTATAAGCTTTTTAATCATGCATGGTAAAATCTATTTTCTTGATTTTTCTGGATAGCAAAACAGTACAATTACGAGATATCTATTTATTAAAATGTTAAATGCGCGTGCTTCTGTATTTTTACTTTTTCGGCATAGCTTTCTCTTAAAATTGTCGCGCGCAGCTTTGAATGGGAAAATGAAACAATTTAATTACAATTCTACTAAAATAGCAAACTAAATACAAAGACTGTAACAATTCATACATTTACTCAGATTCTTCATTATTTAATTTCTTTAAATGTAACACAGGGCGATAATACTTGTAGCAACAGTTTGAAAAGTGATACGGACATTTACAGAGAATCGATGCAAAATGCCAAAAAGAAATTAATACTCTTCTGAGCTAACGCTCCTCTGGGCTAAAAAAGTAACTTATCAATTCATATTGGCTCAGCTATAGGATATTTGCTTCTTACCCCAATTTCCAACGTTCGATATTCAGCCGGGATCTGGTGATCTGCTGTCAAGTCGGAATGGCTAAACCGCGGCTTCCAAGTAGCTCTTTTGTCCCTTATGTGGGCTCACATTTTAACAATTAGTGATTTTGTCTTTCAAGTATAATTATAATTTGAAAGAAAAGTCATATTTTTCAACAATTACTGTTTTTAGTCTTCTTAAATTAAATTATATCCATAACGATTTTAAACAATTTCAAACTGTCAAAATAAGAACAAAAAGCAAAGAACTTCGTTTATGCGACTTTCTAATATCCTGATGCTAGTTTAAGAAAAGAATGGCTTTGAAGATAGTAAAAATCATAAATATATTGACAATATGCTGCGCTATTGATCCTCGCTAGATCTTAATGAAAGGCTCTTCGGTTATAACTTTAAGTGTAAAAAACAAGACGTATCCGATATCCAGTTATCATCAGATAAACTTATTTCCGAGTGATGATTTTCACAATTGTTGCTGGGAAGTTTTAAATTATTACATTTAATTAAAATAAACTTTTTTATTGATAACTTATCTTTAAAAAATTTCGTATCTCGAATTTCTATCAAATAGCAGTTTCTGCTGAATTAAGATCTTATATTTCTTCTTACTTGTATGAGGGTTAGAAATTAAGAAATGTATTTCGAGTTAGAAATATATGCGGGTTAGAAATAAAGAAGAAGATCAATTGTGCATTTCAAATCACTATCATTTCAAGCTTTTGTATGTTATGATAGAAAAATGCTTACTTCCTCCGTTAAAATATAGGTTTCAGCATATCGTAAGCAGTCTTATATTTTATAGTGCCACAACAGATTTTCCAGAAGAGAGAAAAAGATAAACAAGAATTATTTATTTATTTATGTTAAAAAATAATTTTCTCTATTAAAAAAGGGCAAAATCCTTGTTAATTTACTTCAAATATTTCTTATTACTTTCCTAAATTTAAAAGGATAAAAAATTATAGTTGCTGCTCTTGAATTAGACGATGTGGCTTCTACTGACACGATGTTTCACCGCCATTAGGCTAGAAAATGTTGATCCTGCTCACGCTCTGAATCAATGGTTAATAGAGGACAACTTAATTGCAATGCTGCCAACCCTGCCCCATCCTTGCCGTAGTTTGGATCTGTAGATCCAATTTCGATGATCCGCTTCGAGCCTGCTTTTCTTTTTTCGTCCTTATAAAACTTTGATTAGGCTATGAAGTATTTTAAGATTTCCTTACCTAATATACTGTAGAGTCATTGGGTTTATCGATGCAAGAAATATGAACAATGTGCAGTTCCTTCGTCTTGATTTTAACTCCGAACCTCCTAAAAACGCTTTGAGCGTACTTCCAGTTACACCACGAAGGCATGCGGAAAGAAAGGAGAAAATATCTTATAATCTGTAAAAATATCTACGTTTTATTCGGATTTCAATGTTTTTTAATCAAATAAATCACGATATGTATTTCATTTTTCGGTAACTATCTTAGTCAATGAATATAGTAATTAATTTTGTTACTTATTCTATCATCTTCAAAGAAGTTCTTTAAGAAAACGATGCAAAGGAAGTATTTGCATTTTTTGTACTAAAAGAGAAATCTTTAAAAATAAATTATAATTTTTCAATTTTGGTAACATTCTTTGCATATCTATATTTTGTTAAAAGATTTATACCAGTATTTTGCTTCATTTGAGCTTCACTATTACGTTAATCATATACAGCATGTAATTATTAACATCATTTGTAGACATGAAGTATAGAAACATGCCAAACACTAAATAAAAATTTTCTTCTTCGGCACCACAGGCGGAAAAGTGAAAACGCAATATGAAATAAAAATCCTGTAAAATAGAACTAAAAGTGGTAAAATCATTTTACGCCATGGAAGAGACATTTTTCTTGCTTGGCATCACATGGTTTTATACACAAATATTGTTACAAAGTCATAAAATATCTGACTTTGGTTATTAAGCAAATGATAAGCAATTTTCCATGAATTCAGTCATATTACTGATTATCCAAATGTGTATACGTATTTAGAAACTACTTGCTACACCCTGTCTTTTACGCTATAGAACAATTACGGTACTTCGCTTCATATTCTGGGCGACCAGCATACAAGATAAACAGGCTAATTATTACTAAGTATTACTAATTTCTCACATTGTGCAATATAATTGACGTCGAGGATAATTCGTAGGGTAACACTAAACCGCAATCCATTGTCAAATTTGACTTTGCGATGTCGACTTTATTGAATAATATTTGCTGTTAAAATGTCTCCTTTCATACACATTTCACACACGCCGTTAAGATCTCTATTCTTTGAAATCTAGCCTTTATTCTTTAACCATCTTCATAAATGTCCTTCTAGTACTTGCTTCTTTGGGTTGCCTTCTGTTAAAGACAGTTTCTATTTCATCTTAGGTTTTTGCCTGCCGAAACTTTTCAGTATGCCTACCACTGCTTGACCATAATATGTACAGTATTTTCATCCACCTCGCCGCATGACTTCGTGGGATAACTGGAATTGCGTTCGACAGCCGTCTGGAAATCCGGAGTTCGAATCTCGATGAGGGCTTAGCGTATTTTTCTTGTGTCTTATTTCACCAAAATTTATGATTCGACAAACTGATGAGTTTTAAAGATACAAATATTTTTAGGAGAATCTTTCCAAAATTTTTCGTTTTCAAAGTGGCAACAGTCTCGCAAGCTGGAAATGAAAATCTGCTTTATTTCGAAAATTGTTCCCTCTGCTCGCTTTCAAATCCTAGAGCCTGTTAATAAAAAATTTCGAAGTTTTACGATGAAATAAAAATAGCATTGCCAAACTTTAAATACATTATTCCCGATTCCAAAAATTCGTGGGAAGCCATTTCGACTATCCTATCTTCGTACGACTTTAATTAGTCGAAATATTAATTAAAAACTCCGAAAGCGCTAATTTTCGCACTCATTTTTCAGAATGACAACAGTCTCGCGCGTTTGACATAAAAATGCTTTATTTCGAAAAGTGTTGCTACTGCTCGCTTTCAAATCGTAGAGTTCGTTAATCAAAAATTTGTAAGTTTGTGTGTTTGTTTGTTTGTTCGCGTTATTGATTTCTGATCAATTATGGTAAATGTTTTGCAACATTTAATCGACTAAAGTTGAATATAGGTGAAATATTGGATAAAACTTAAGCTTTTACGACCAGTTGATTCGAAAAGGAAAATCATTAAAAACTGTATGCCGTTGTTGCTGATATAATTAGTTTATTTTTCTATCGAAATTTTTTATGTGGGGTCCGTATCGCATCAAACTGAAAAATGTATGACTCCGAATCGTGTTTTTTGCATCATTATTAGAGAAGGATTACAGTGGTATCGTTCTCTATGTTGTTAGATACATTACTCTCAATCTAACTTAGCTGACATCGGGTACTTTCGCTAGTAGGGAGATAAATAAAAGTTCTGGGCTAATTTTCGTAAAAAAACTTTAATTCCAAAATTTTTAAGAGCTGTTCTCTTGTTTATATGTTAGCAAAATCGCTTATTCTAGGAGTTTGTTTCATTTCTGTAGTTGCTCTTCTTCAGACAGTACACCATCTATTAAATACAGGATATTCAATGTGTTTTTTAAGTCACGTGGATCATAAACGTATTTTAATGTAACGCAATGAAATAGAATAATTCCAAGGTTTTGTAAAGATTTTGCTAAATAGTTTTTTATCCTCAAAAGACAGGAAGAAAGAAGCTTGCAATGTATGCTTTAATTTATCAGCATAATACTTGAAAAAGGATTTTTTTTTAATTTCATTATTTTTTCAATGAATTTGTAAGATTTAAAAACTGAAAATCAATACACAATGATCATTCAAAATTGTATTTTTATTGTGGAAATAGGCAAAATTTGAGACCTTGACCTAAATGTCTTAAAATTCAAAACAAAAGCAGGGAAAAACTCTGAAATTATTTATTATCCTTAGAAATTATTTCAATAACATATGAAGGATATAAGTCTTCGTTTTATTGAAAACTAAAAGAATTCCACAATTACTCTTTAACAATAATGAAGTAATTTATCTTGTTGATATTAATCTCCTTCGCATTGACTCAATATTATTGTTAAAAAAAATTAAGCTGAGAATGCTGGAATTGAAAATAGATTTTATATCGCAGCAATGATACACAACTCATAACCAGATTTTTGAGTTCCTTTGGAGTATGTGTCTGTCTGTCCGATTAAAAAAGATATGAATATGTATGAAAAATAATATGAATATGTACTCTTTTAATTTTTTATTTATTCATTCATGCGCTTGTCATTTCTTGATCTTAAATCAAGCATGAATGCGACCCAATTTTCAGACCGATATGAAATTCAAAGTCAGCCATAAATAACATTGAATTTATTAAGCGGAGAGCAGAAAATATTTCATTAACTGATATCAGTTTCACTAGAAGTGCATTAGATGTTTCTCTGCACATTTTGTCGAAAGTGGAAGTCCGTAAAATTTTTAATTAAATAATTTCTCTCTAATTACATTACCATATGAGTAAGTTCAGTGAATTTGTCTCTGTGTAGTTACTTTTTTTCACACCTGCCATTTAAAATTATCTTTAGATACTTTAGTTTCTTGAATCTTCTGCCAACAATGGTTTGTACCAAACTGCTAAAAATGTAGTTTCTTCCTCGATTTGGTTAAAGCACTTTTCGTAGCTGTAATCTCTTTATAAACACATGTATATTAACTAAAATTATTTTTCATATTTTAAGCAATATATTAATAAGTAATTTTTATGTATTACTAATTAATTTGTAAACACTAAAGATTATTAAGATCTAATAACCTTGTTATGTTCCTTTAGTTCCGATCGCATTCGAGGTCCAAAATCAAGAACATGACCAAAAAGATGCTTTTGCTAGTTCACTTGTCATTTTTTTATTGGGATTTATCTTATTTTTCTGACAATAATATCAGAACAATCTCACGAAATTTATCGTAGCAAGAAGTGCAAGACTGCTCTTGCCGTTGGCAAGAGCCTCGATAAACATACAGGTGGCAGTACGATTTTGCTCAGTTCTGTCCTCAATTTTGATGGAGAACGCCTCGGGTGGACGGGTCCGATGGTCTCCCACCCCTCTTCCCCTACCGCAACTTTTCGAGAGGACTTTCGCCGCATATTTTAGAGTGCTCCCATGCCGCACAGACATACAGTTATAAACACATATGCATTCTCCTGAATTCAAGCCCGGGCCCTTCGGTATACTAGCCACTATCCCGGTTGGGCGGCAAGCGTCATTTGTTTGTTTTCGATGCAATAAATGTGGAAGGTTAGATACAGTTTGTTTGAAGTTAACACTGACTTAGGTCTATTTGAAGCCAAACGAATTATCGTTCCTTGTTTATCTTTTAATAATAGTATACTAAATAATTACAGAAATGTAAAATATCTTGCATTTCACCTTGAAGTCCCAGAAACTAGACGAAGGAAAACAATTAACTTCCGTTTCTTATAGACTGGACAGGAAACAATGATTCAAATTATTTACAAGCTTAAAAGTATAATCCAAAAATCTAAATCCTCCATCCTACAGCTTCTAATGTAATTTCAATTAAAAACAAACTCACTAGGGCTTAGCACAGTACTAAAAATAAGCAGTAACAGAGAAGTTTCGCCACTGTAAACACAAATCGTTAACCCCTCTTTCCTAAACTGTTGACAACACACTCTAAGTTCAGGAAAGAGTCAACATAAGAAATGATGTATTCATTAAAATAAACATTGCGAACCTACCTTCCATATGCATGCTTGTGAAAATTGCTTTTTATGTTTTGACACTAGAAATGTCTGTAGCGAAATCTTTCCTAAATTGCATTACATTATATGATATTACATTGCATTATATTTTCTGGCATTTATCATCTGTTGTATTTGTCATTACATAAAAAAGTAAGTTTTTTAGATTACTGCAATCAGGGTTTACTTACCCTGCAATCAGGGTTTCCATTCGGCAAAACACAAAATATTTACATTAGCTTCTAATTTTAATCGTTCCTATGATTTAATTTTAAAAGAAGGGTTTAAAAGCAATAAACACACTTCTTAGAAATTCAAACCTTTATTTTTTTATTTTACAATACATCTAATTGATATAATTTATAAAACATTTCATTGCAAATGTATATGAAGGAAAATTATAAACACTTTCAGCGTTATCATAACTAGCAATAGTTGCTTCTAACGTCGTATACTTCCTACCCTCAGTGCGAAACCTTTGATTTCTTTTCTAATTTCTCGCTTACAAGTTTGAAGTTTACGCCCCAACTTTTTAAACCTTTCTTATTCACACATTTTTTTTTATTTCTTCATAATTTTGTTACGTTACTCCATCTCCAAAAAGTCGAAATATTAAACCTAACAAATATTTTCACGTAAACATTTTCGGGTTTTAAAATATTTTCACCTTGCATTTACGTTAGCAAAATACCTTAAACAATTAACTTAAACTTTTAAAAATCCTTAAGCAGAAAAGAAATTATCGCAGTATAAATATTCAAAGGTGAAATTAAAAAACTGGAGGAAAATACTATCTGCATTAACAGAAAATTCTAGTACATCTGATAGTCAGTTGATGTGGATACATATTAATCTTTCTGCACCTGTTCTTCAGTTCTTAATATCTCAGTTTTGGAAAATGCAGTACTCATATTCTTTTGAATGAGAATTCAACCGCTACCTACCACCGACACCTACGATGTAAACAGACCAGAGCTTGTACACTGGTGTGCAAAACTTAAGCAACAATGTAAAAATTTAGCAGATAGCCATGAAATTGCTGAAAAGGACGTCTGAAGATCAGTACAATGAACACGTAAGTCAGTAGAAACGTCATGCGTATGCAAATATCAGGAACGAAACGTCAGAGGCGACGTGAGCGTACACAAAACGCGTGATGTCGGCGCGCGGAGCTCAACAGTAGAATAAAAGGAAGGACGGAGACGCAATTCAAAATATTCGCTGCAAGTGCCAGTGAGTCAGTTCGTGAAATATGGCTAGAAGAAATCACCTGGACGACTTCACACGTGGAAGAATGATCGGAAAGTTGGAGGAGGGGCGTACTGTCACCAGTGTAGCTGCAGAGTTCGGAATCAACAAAAGTGTCTTTCGCGCGCTTGGAAAGCGCTCCAAACCACAGGTACAGCTGTTAGAAAGGTCGGTGGTGGTCGCCCGAGGACGACATTTGCAGGGGATGACCGATATATCGTCCTGCAGGCGGAAAGAGGCCGACAGCAGTCAGCAAGCGCCATTGCTCAGCAATGGGGCGACAAGTGTCGCGGTTTACTGTGGCCAGACGCCTTCACAAAGGGGGCCTATTCGCCCACCGTCCTGAACGCTGCCTCCCGTTGAAAGTTGGCCACCGTTTACAGTGGTGCAGAGAGCACAAAAACTAGACAACTGATCAATGGAGTCGCGTCCTCTTTACGGATAAGAGTCCGTTCAGTACCAGAAGCGATTCTCAACGCGTTTTGATTTGGAGAGAGGTCGGGAACCGGTTTTATCCCAGTAACATCAAGGAAAGACACCGTAACGGTGGTCCTGGAGTTCTTGTCTGGGGAGGCATTATGCTGAACGGGCGAACTAAGCTCCACGTTTTCGACAGAGGGTCTGTAACCAGGGATTGCTATTGTGAGGAGGTACTCCTTCCCCATGTGCGTCTGTTCCGAGATGCCATTGGCCCAGACTTAATTTGTATGGATGACAATGCACGGTCACATCGGACTCTTGCTGTTGAGGAGCTACATACTCTCCAGATTTAAATTCCATCGAACATGTGTGGGTTGCTTTGGGGAGACGCATTGCAGCACGCTTACATCCTCCGGAGAACACCCAACAACTCAAACAGATGCTGATTGAGGAATGGGCACTCCTACCGCAAGAAATGTTGCACCAGCTGGTTCTGAGTATGCGGAGACGGTGCGAAGCAACCATTGCAGTGAGGGGAGGGCATATCCCATATTAAGGAACATCTGCTTGTTGTTCTTCCTCTGGGATAGACAATCATGAGTCACGATACTATGCGTTCAATAAAGCTTGTTTTTGTTTGATTCCATACCGTACGCATTGTATTCCTTTTTCAGTTCCGATGCTTTCGTCATCCTTTACGTACATAATACTCTCCTTCATTTCTGCATTTCATGTCTCTCAGTTGATTTCTCGTGGAGTTATGGCAACACTGCTGTTGCTTAATTTTTGCACACCAGTGTAAAATCCTGTTAAGTATATACGATTATTCCTCTTTCATTAGTTTTCGAAACTGTGGAATACAACACGACTGTTGGAACTAAATAATGTTTGCGTAATCCAAGTTCAGAAAACAAAACATTTATTCTACATATTTTATAAGAAAGAATATTTTGAAACAACCACATTTCATCTGCACAATTAAACGATGCTCTCGCTTCAAAAGCGATACGCCATATAACTTGGCACACATCCAAAAGAACAAATCGAAGAATTACAGAAGCGTTGTTGCCACATAGGAAAAGAAATATAGTTACAAACTTTACAAAATAATAAAACAAAAACACACTTTTGAAAAATGCATAATAACAATAAAAATAGTAATAATAAAATTCTTGTTTCGAAATAAACAATATTGTCTTGATTATACAACATCCTCCCCTCTTTTTGAGTCAGTGGCAGACGACTCAAAAACATATGTTATCCTATTAAAAAGGTCTAGTACATTAGGTTTCTTAACAAGCCTTCCTGACAACGTAAATTTCTGTTTTATGTGTTCTATGTCGGTCTGATCTTTTTTTTATCGTCGTTAACGTTAGGCTCTTCAACTAAATTACTTTCATCTATTTGTATCTATAGTGGATAAATACGCTGAACGGGCCTTATAAAAGTCTCGGTCTGAGTTTTTAGTTTAACTGTTCGAACTTTGTCATCTTGACCAGGAATTTTCTCTATAATTTTACCCAAAGGCCAATACAAGCGTTTTTTGAAATCATCCCCCATTAAGACTATTTCCCCAATTTTAGGCAACCGAGTTACTTTATTTTGTGGTTGTTTCATTATTAATTGCTCCAAACATTCTTTTCGGAAACGGTTACTTAAATCATTAAGAAGTTCTGCGCAATATTTAATTCTTCTCAAAAAATGCCGAGAGTCAATTTTATCTAAATCTGCTACATCCGAAGTACAATTTTCAATTAAAACCATTGACGGAGTTAAAGGGATGGCATCTTCCGAGCTCTCCGAAATATATGTTAAAGGTCGAGAATTAATTACTGAGTCACAATCGCAAATTAAGGTTTCTAGTTCTTAAGATTAAACCGATTTTTCCAAACAGCGTCTCAAAAGTTCTTTAACCATGCGAACTAGCCATTCCCACAACCTCTCCACCATGAGGCTGTTGGTAGATTGAATTTCCATACTACTCGCTTTATTTTTGCCTCATTCTCTATTATGTCCCAGTTAAGTTTAGACATTTTGTTATATGTCCCTCGGAAGTTAGTCCCATTGTCAGAATAAATGGTTCGTGGTCTGCCGTGTCTGGCTATGAATCGTCTTAAACCAAAAGAAAAGATTCTGTTGGCAACGATGTCACCAATTCTAGATGGATAGCCTTGTACACAGCGCATGTGAACAATGCTATCCAAACCTTTTCACCGTTTTCCAAAAACAATGGGCCAGCTAAATCTACTCCCAAAATTCCAAAAGCCCTATAATCTCTCACCCGATCTTCAGGAAGAGGAGTCATTTCGCAAGACATTGGTTTTGCTTTATATCGTTGACATATTACACACTTTTTAACACATTACGCACAGTTTTACGTTGTTTCAATATCCAGAATCTTTCTCTTAAAATAGATTGAAGCATTTGAGTTCCAGAATGACAATGTTTCTTGTGAACTGACTCAATTAAAAGTAGTAAAGATACATTTACTCGGTAACAAAATTGGTGTTAAAAATTCTGAATTGTCTTTGCGTTCCAATATTCTCATTTTAACTCTTATAATGTTTTCATTATCAATGAATACATCAAGTGGGTTAAGTGCTTCAATGTCAGGGAAATTTGAGCTTTGAACCAACCGAATCAAAACTTTTTCAGACTTTATGATTTCCGTAACAGTTAGTTTAGATTTTTTACACAAATCTGAATTCTTTCTACAGATAGAAACAAAACGTAACACCCAACCGGTTACACTAATCATTTTCTCATAATCAGAAACTCTTTCTGCATACCAAAAAGTTGCATTCTCTGAAAAGTTAAGATTACTGAGTTTTACCTTTCTTTTTTCCAACTCAGCTTCGTTCGGCTAACAGGCAATATTGGTAGGCCAAAATTCAGGGCTTTCTCTTAGCCGGAGAGCTCCCTTATACCACTTTGAATTAAGCACTTGTTTAGCAGAGCAACCCCGAGATAACACATCTGCATGGTTCATGTTATCAGGCACATGCCTCCATGATTCCAGTTTTGACAACGTAGTAATTTCTTTAACACGATTGGTTACAAATTTCGACCAATTACCAGGATTTCTGATCCATCATTATGCGACTGTGGAATCACACCATAAAGTTACCTTTATATCAAAAACATTTAGAGGTTTACAAACAGAATATAATAATCGGGATCCAATGCAACAGGACATTAATTCTAATCTAGGAATCGTCAAATTCTTAATAGGAACCACTCTGTGTTTTGCTGTTAAGAGAGTGGTTTCTACATTACACGAATCAACACTTCTTGCGAAAATACATCCTACATAAGCATATTTGCATGCATCGACAAATACATGCAATTCAACTGTTGTAAAGGTTCCAATAAATCGGGGTATTGCCACATTTTTCAACAAACGTATAACCACACAAAACATTTACTTACAAAATCATGAGGCAATACCTCATCCCAAGAAAATTTCGATATCCATGTTTCTTGTAACAAAAGTTTTGGAAGCAAAGTAATTTTTGCAAGTATTCCAATTAGATCAAGAATTGAGTGTGCAATAGACAGAATCAGTCTCTTAGTTACTTTAGTATCACAAGTTATCATATTTGCATTTATATTACACCTTAATGTATCACTGTCTAAATTCCACAATATTCCTAGAAGAGGTGTGTCCCCAGAATGCTTTGTAGTATATTTGGGAACAACATTGCTCTCCCATCCCCGTAAATTAAATCTCCCTCTCGACATGAGAATTTTGCCTTTTGAATTAAATCCTCTTGTTCCTCAATATTGTAAACACCCGTAATACAATTATCTACATAGAATGAATTTTTCAACTTGTCCCCCAAATCTACAAAATCAGATGAACAATTATCCAAGAGATGTTTAATAGAAGCACCTAGTAGATATGAGCTGCAGGAGACCCCAAAAACTACTCTGCAGTGCCTATACACTATTTCTCCCTCATCGCTTGGATAGAAAAATCGCAAGTAATCTCTATACTTCGAAGAAATTCCTAACTGCATTCCAACTTCCTGTCTGCACTCACACCAATAGGAAAAAATCTCATTCTATCAAAAATATCAGGGACTAATTCTATTAAATTAGGTCCTTTCAATAAACATTGATTAAAAAATGATTTTCCCTTTTCACAAGAAGAAGCATCAAGAACGGGTCTTCCTAAATAGTTTCACTGTTCATTTTAATAACTGGTCTGTGTGGTAAAAAATGGCATTTATTGTTAATTCCTTTTGCAGAACACTTTCTATAATATTTAAATTTTCCCACTCTCTAAATGCTTCTTGATATTCTTTCAAAGAATTATTTTCTTTTGCCCTCTTAATCATTTTTGATGGCATGTCAAAGCAATGCTTTTATTACCTGATAAATTTGTAGATTCGCATTGCCAGTGTAACTCTAATTCATATCTACCATCGGAGCGAACAGGTAATTTATTCTCAAAATCAATCTCACAGTCGCAATGAGCATTTTTTCATTATTATTTTTCTTCGGATCGGAAATACCCAAAACTTCAAGCTCCCATAAAGATTTCAAAGAAGTATTATTTTTACATATAAAAGACTTATTAGGGCATTACCCCTAACAGCATCATTTTCTTTATCCATAACCGTCCAACCCAGTTTTGTTTTGACTGCAGTTAAACCAGAGTGTAATTCTAGATATTCGTTAATTAACAATTTACCAATGATATCTGCGCCTATCAATAAATCAATTTCACCTTCCTCGCAAAATGTGTCACTGATCTCAGTTTTCCTGCTCCTCAATTCCTCTATAATCTGAGCATCCTTAATTGTTGGGACAAATCCACATATCTTTTTTTCTGAAAAGACTTCAAAACAACACCTAAAAGTGTTATCTAAACTGCTTATGTCAATAGCAAAAACAGAATGGGTTCCGAACGCAGTTTCCTTTCCCCCAAACAAACCATGAATTACTTTCTCCTGTCGAATAGGATCAGCTTTCATTCGCTTCATAATTTTCTCCCCAACGCAAAGGAATGCAATGCAATGGAATTGCAACAATTACTGTGGAATACAATACGACATAAACTTGTATCGTCAAGTATATCCTGATGAAATATATGAACAAGTTGCTTCTGCTTTTCATCTGGCAGTGTTAATAAGGCTCAACGTGTGATGTAATTGCATTAAGTCTCTTCTAAAGGTATTTCTTAAAGTGGAGTGTAAAATTATAAAGGACCAACGCACATGAACCTCTGGGACTGATTTAACTTGAGATTATTTTCCTTTAAAAACATCTGTGGCAAAAGAAAACTATTGTCTCTTACTTTTCCATGTTTCTGTTGCACACACTATTTTTTCCTGAAAATCCACGTCTTCGTCTGGTAGCGGCAAATTGTCAGTTTCTTTAAATTTTTGGTTCATTAGGTTATTTTATGCTGGAGACATGAAAAATGAGCAATGCCCTCGCTAGTATTCGAACCTGGGCTCCTGAATACGGGCGCTAAATGTGCTACTGTTACACCACGAACGCATGTTAGTAGGAGGAAGAAAATACCTTATAAAATGACGGAGTACTTTAGTGAATTGGGATTTTCAGAAATATCACAGAATATTCAAGCCTTAAAGCAAATTCTTTCCAACTTCGAACACATTCAACGCCTCAAACCGAAAGTTGTAGTCCCTTAAACAGCCACGATCCACAGTTTCAACATCACTGTGCACTAAAACTATGTAGTTGATCAGTATGACGAAAAGAATCATTTAAAATAGTTTGCATTTTTGACGTTTGAAATATCTATAACTTTACTTTTTCAGTGTTTGCAACTTTTACGTTAGGAGAGTATTTAACATCCACGCTGCTTAATAAATTACCTTTTATCTGAAGTGTTGCCATTCAAACTTACCATAACACCTTTTACTTATCGTTCAAATTAGAACAGGACTTTGCTTTATTAACATAACGATTTAAAAGCAATATAAACCCTTTCTTAATAATTCATATCATCATTTTATTTTTAACAAAATCTTTAAGTGATGAGGTCCATAATAAATATAATTCATGTGATCTGTAAAATGTTTAAGGATAATTTTCAAAAATATTGGGATTGTTATTTTATTTAATAAAAGATATCCCTGACGCTATGTAATTGACACTATGCTATGACACTATGCTAGTTGCTAGTGACTAGTTGCGTAATAACGAGTTCTTGGACGCCCTAGCATTAAGTTTTCAATGATGTATCCCAGCCATCGAAATGCATTAAAAATCCTTTATATATATATATATATATATATATATATATATATATATATATGTATCTTAATTCAAAATTAATGATGAAATATGATAATTATTAAATTTTTATTTTTCCTGCTTTTACTATTCACGTTTTTTTTTTAATGAAACATTCAAACATATAATACGCAAAGGAAAATAAATAAATGATTTGACTAATTTCAAATCCCATTAAACTAGAGAACTCGCAATTCAGTAATTTCCATTTGCGCGAACAGTTAGAACTATCAAGCAGTAAGAATTAAGTAAAAATAGATCAAAAAGTTGGTTAATGAATTTGATAAGAATATACCAAAGAGAAAACACTCTGGAGAATTTATTTGACTAAATAAAACCTTGTTAATATGTTGTGCGTCCTGGTAACACAAAAATACGCTTTTTAAACATGCTTCAGAAAAGTGTAAAAATGTCAACACTTTATTAAACAAGTCTGAAGCCAGTGAAGCTTTTCCAAACATCTGCCTTGCGGCCTTAGCTTGTAACTTTAAATTTTGCCCAAGGTCCGTAACTGAATATAAATTAAATTTCCTTTTAAAAAAGAAAATTTTTTATGTTATTTTTTTATTCTTGCTGTGAAAAATCATTCATAGTCTTTTGCAAGGTTGATCAACGTATGGTTCATTGAGTAATAGGAAGTCAAATTTCTTCGAAGTTATATTTTCCAGCGTCCTTGAAGAGTTTGGAAGAAATAAGTACCATTGTTATGTAGAAGAGAAGCCCGCCAATTTGATCTTCAAACTTAAATTAAGTTTCGTAGAAATCTTAATGAATTTCGAGGAAGTTAGAACCGGGTTCATCTTCAAGCAAGAAATTTATTTTGAGTCTGTTAGGAATAGTCCATGAATCTTACTCTTTTACAAGAGCAAATTTTATCTTCATCATTTTATTGTGAATGCATCACTAAAATAAATGAAATGGAAATAAATAAATAATTAAAAAAGAAGCAACGTTTTTAGGACGTTTCATTGAATGAAGCATTCAGGCAGAACACAAGAAGAAGCAGGATAACTATCAGACTGCTTGGGATTAGAAGTTTGCTATAAAAGTAACATCAGTATAAGACTGAATTTCTCTGAATTTTAAAGTATACATAGGTAAAGTGTATAGAATGGCAGAGGTTTAGAAGCGAGCAATTTAGAAAATTGTATTTTACCTCGTCCGAATATGGACTATCCGAATAAGAGGCTCAATAGACAAGCGTATGGGAAGAATGCTTTTAATTTCCTTAAAAGTATGCTGCAGATTTGTGGCATTAGATATCATTGTATTTTACTTAAGCATTTTGGAATGTTCAGAAAAATAGCAGACCTTTAGTTTGAAAACACACCTTCTAATTCGTCACTAAGGCATTGCATTTTGCTCTATTGGTTAGATTTTAATTAGGCATGGACTCTGCTTGGATGTATATTTAATATTTGCATTTCTTTTTTTCTTTTGCCTTATTTATTTTCTCAGTATTTAAGTTATCATTGACACAATAATCTTGTTACTGGCAACATGTTTTATTTTATTATTGAGTTCGTGTGAAGAGCAATACTTTTTCATGTTTTAATTTTGGTACAATAGCTTTCTTAGCTGCACTGTGCTGCAGGCATTTTTCTGTTAAGTAATATTTCATGTTTAGAATTGTAATAAGGTTTGTCTACAAAGCTGATTCTTTATAGTTCAAGGCAACTATCTGGTTCCCCAGATGAGGCAGTTTAATATATATTAAATATGTTGTAATTATATGTTTTAGAACTGCGTTTAACGAACATTAAGGTACTAGTACTGCGAATTGTCTGCATGCCGTTAAAAAGATAAGTGGAAATATTTTTCACTGCTTAAGTATCTTGTTGAAGTTATTTATGCTTATTAATCATTATCCATGGTAATAATAACTGAATTAAGTGAAGCCGATGTTAAAAGATTAGGAGGACGAACGAAATATACCCTAACGCGGCTTCACAATAGTTTCAGTAATCAGTTAACTCTAACGGAATTAAAAGCGCGTTTAGAAAGAATTTGATCAATATGATGCCGCTTTACCGTAAGAAGCTTCTGAAATTGCTGAATTCGAAGCTAAATATTTTGAAACGAAAGTAATGTATCAATCCGCCATTGAAACAGCTCGGGCCAGAAATGTTTCGATTTCAAATCCCACTGCAGTTAACGCTATCTTGCGCGGTGGTCACACCTTGAAACCACCAATTTTCGAATATTTTTCTCTTCTTCTTTTCGAAATGTTTGAGTGAAAACCGATTATTACGATTGATTAAGGATCTTTTACCTCTAAATAACACAAAATGAACTGCAGAATCGTACATTTTTTAGGACTTAGTACATCAAATCGGATGCCTTTTAAAATTCGTTTTCAAGAGACAAAATAACTTCCTTTTATTAATGTAAACAACTTTAAATTTCAAAAGTTATTCACCGCACATCATTATTTCTATTATAAACAATAAAAAATAGCAATAATTAAACTGCATATATAAAAAACCTATGTATATTTATAGCATTTGCTTTGTGGTTTCAGGGCGCGACCACTGAGCCACTACAGCATTGTGTCACAATGCTCACAATCCTCTAGAGGCTCAGCGGTCGCGCTTTGAAACCACTGCTCTTCACAATGGTGTTTGCTGCTTTTCAAATAGGAATGTGTATTTATACCAGGCTATAGATAAGAGGCTTTGAAACCTCAGAGTTATTACTAAACAATACATGCACCTACCCAGTGAAAAGGTCTTTCATTTCCACAGAATTTTCTCTGAGCTCAACACGCTTGCTTTGAGCACAGTCCTGATCTACTTTTCCTGCAAGAACATAAGCTTGGCCCTTCTACACCAATTTTGATTGCCAATTACTGTCTGTACATATCTAATAGGTATATTATTGCGAACAGACAGAGAGGAGGAGGAACGGCTCTCCTCTTTAAACGCTGTATTCCCTACTATCAAGTAACAACTCCACAGCTTTCAGCCATTGAGGCCACAGCTATTTCCATTACAACAGACACTGGCACAACATACATTTTTGACTCCACTTATATACCACCATCGAAACAATATACAGTTGTTAAGTCTGATCTCAATGTGCTACTCACACTTGTTACACACATTATCGAAGGTGGAGGCTTAAACGCTATACACCGCGCATGGAATTGCTATAATTCCAGCACAACTGGCAAAGTAATATTCAATTTAGCCCATAGGGTTCCTTTTCAAATAGCAGCTCCAAAACCCCCAACACGGTATACTGCTGGTTCCTCGGGCATTCTTGATTTCTTCCTTCTCAGAAACATCAACGCTCCGTTAGATGTTTCTGTGTTGGACGAACTATCATCGGATCACAATACTGTTCGAATGATCCTGGACATCAGTAGCTATACCATAGCAGTCAAAAGGTCCTTTAAAACTGACTGGCAAATCTTCGCCAAAGCTCTGAACAACACTCAGTACTCTATACCAACTTTACACACGGGGAATGACATTGATCATTTAGTAGAGAAATTTACTAGCACAGAGCAAGAGGCTCAGAAAAAAGCCCACTTTGAGCTAAAGCAATCAAAACCTGTTAAATCACGAGAATTATGTCAACTAATTAAACAGCGAAATGCTGCCAGGAGGCAGTTTCACAGGACAAGAAATAGACAGGATAAGATTATCTTCAATAAACTGTGTGATGCGGTCAAGGCTCGTAGTAACTATTGTGCACAACTTCACTGGGCGAGATACTTTGAGTCTCTATCCAGAGATGACAACTCTATATGGAAAGCAGTGAAAGGCATAAGAAATGCTACAATAACATTCCGCCCCTTAAAGGCCCCCAGAGGATACATTACACTGAAACTGAAAAGGCAGAACTTTTAGCTTAGCATCTGAAATCTCAGTTTAGCACAAACAACATTAACGACCCAACAACAGAGCAGTTAATTTCTGACTTTCACAACAACTACATAACAAGCCCATACACAGACAATACGATGTCAGCCATGCCATCGGAAGTCTGCGCTTACGTAAAAAAACTGAAGAATAATAAGAGTCCTGGCCATGATTCCCTAAACAACAAAATGATAAAGAAGTTTCCGGTCAAGATCATACTCTACTTGACCAAAATAATAAACCTCATACTTCAGTGGCAGCACTTTCCTACTAGCTGGAAGATGGCCAAAATCACTCTCATTTTAAAACCACAGAAACCTGCAAGTATGCAGACAGACAGAAGCTGTTATACTTCAACTCATCAATCAACATCTGGAGCAAAATGATATTATAATTCTATACCAATTTGGATTTAGGAGCAAACATTCCACAGTTAATCAGCTTTACCGTGTAGTAGAGTTCATCAGCGAAGGAATGCAGCAGCATAAGGTCCCTGGAGGACTATTTCTGGATATAGCAAAGGCTTTCGATCATGTATGGCTAGATGCACTCATATACAAACTACACAACCTGGGCTTCCCAGGTTACATCACAAACATAATTAAATCCTACCTAACAGGTAGACACTTTGTCGTTCATGTTTCGAATACACTCTTCACATGTAGACCCATCCTCGCAGGCGTCCCTCAGGGGAGTCTGCTTGGACCCACTCTTTTTAACATATATGTGAACGACATTCCCACTCCACCCAACACAACACTTGCAATATATGCTGATGACACTGCAATCCTCACAGAAAGCGCATTTCTTCGCCCAGCTATACAACGGTTACAAGTATACCTAACATGCTCGAGTCTTGGCTGCAAAAATGGAAAATCAAAGTAAATGTTTACAAAACACAGGCAATCCTATTCACTAAAAAGATTAAGTTCGCCAGCAAACTACAGCTTTACGGAGAAGAAATCCCATGGACCAAGCCAGTCCTTTATCTTGGGGTGATCCTCAGTAAAAACCTTACATGGGCCACACACGTTACATCTATCATCAGAAAGTTTCGAGTTAGTAAAGTTACACTTCACCCCTTAATTTCTCGAAACAGTTTACTTTCAATAGACAAGAAGCTGCTCATTTACAAAACCGTTATGCGTCCCATATTGTGTTATGCTTTCCCAGTCTGGGCATACTCTTGTAAATCTTCAAGAAAAAGGTTACAATCTGCACAAAATAGTGTGTTAAGGCAAATCACCAACTCGCTATGGTATGTTCGGAATCAAAAAATACATCAAGAATTACGAATTGAAAAGCTTAATTTTTTCTATTGCCGGCTAGCCCGGAAATTTTATCATAATCTACCTAATATTAAAAACCCAGTTATACGGGTCTATGATTATGATATACATGATATAGCCAATAGCAAACGGCCTATGGCCATACTCAGTAATTATCTTGACTAATGTGATATGTGTTCCTCTGCTTTAATAGATTTTAACTTTTATTACAGTAAAGAGAATGTAATTTAGTTAATAACTTAACCCTTAAAATATCACCTACCTTTAAGCAGCACTATGAGTATCTGTTTATATGCTTAATTTTAAGTGTATTTGCAGGTTGTTCTCGTTTTTTCTGATTGTCGACACGCTATAATATATTAGACACAATTAGTCCATCTTGTTCGTAGTAAGACATGGCATATATTACGATCTGGTTCTCAAGATATACGCTTGACATTATTCACAATTACTTAACTGTTCTACATGGGGTAAGGTTTTTTACTCAGGCACCCTAGTGTTACACCATTTTTCTACAGTAGAGGACATGCTTGCTTTCTATGCTAGTAATGCGATTTTATAAATTTTTTGTATGGTTTAAATATAATGTAAATATACCTTGCTATAATTAAAAATAGAAATTTCATAAAAGTTTTACTTAAATTTAAAATATTTTATAAATATTTGGGTCAAAATACGAATGAAATAAATGCTAATAGAAAACGAAATATCCATATCGAAACCAAAAAGACCAACCCTCTCCCAGTTTAACATAAAAAAACAAATTTCATATGCCAGACAAAAAGAGACTAAATAACGCTGGACATACACTCACGTTTGTGAAAATTGCAACACCATGAAGGACTTACGCGAGTGAGCTGAAATTTTCAGGAAATGCAAAGTAGCGCATGATATGCAAATGATTAGAATTGCAAATCCGTAGCGCATGCGTATGCTGAGCAGCGCCCTCTGAACGGCTGATGGATCCGAATAAATAGACGGCTGTAGCGAGGCGTGTATGGTTATCGGTGGTTATCTGCTAGTGGTAAACGTTAACTCAATCTGTACTTATGCCTCGTCGACGAAAGAGAGCGAGATTTGAACAACTTACAGAGTTTGAACGAGGGAGAATCATCGGCCTTCGTGAAGCTGGATTGTCGTATCGTGCAGTAGCCTCTCGTGTGCAGCGTAACAGCAGCACAGTGATGCGCGTTTGGAAGCAGTGGACGGACGAGTGTCGGACAACTCGGAAATCCGGGAGTGGACCCCGAAATGTGACGTCAGCTCGCGATGATAGACACCTGGTCCGCATGGCGCGGACGGACCGTACAGCTTCCTCTAGACAATTGGCAGCACTGTGGTCAATAGCTACAGGTGTTTCATTGTGTGCTTCATCAATTCGTAGACGTCTGCTGCAGTGTGGACTGCGCGCACGGACTCCTTTATACAGGATCCCCCTAACGCACGACCATCGCCGCCTGCGGCTACAATGGGCCAATCAGCATAGAGACTGGCGTGCTGATTGGCAGCATGTCGTGTTTTCTGACGAATCCCGCTTTAATTTGTGGTACCATGATGGCCGCATTCGTGTCAGACGCTATGCCGGTGAACGCCACCTTCCGGAGTGCATTATCGAACGCCACAGTGGACGAACACCCGGAGTTATGGTCTGGGGCGCCATAGCATATCATAGACGATCTCAATTGCTACGAATTGTGGGCAATCTGAACAGCAACCGGTATATCCGTGAAGTTCTACAGCCCGAAGCTGTTCCCTTCCTTCAAAGCTTGCCAGGCGCTGTATTTCAACAGGACAATGCCCGCCCTCATACTGCTCGGATTGTTAAATCCTTCTTTGCAGCGCAGCAGGTACAGCTTCTTCCTTGGCCTGCGTGTTCCCCGGATATGTCGCCAATTGAACATGTGTGGGATGTCATTGGTCGGCGTCTTGCTCGTGATCCTCGTCCTGTTGCGTCTGCAGACGAACTTTGGGTACGCGTACAAACGATATGGAATGCTCTTCCTCAGTCAGACATTCAAACTTTGTTTGACTCCATGCCACGTCGTGTAGCAGCACTTATTGCGGCGCGTGGTGGCCACACAAAATACTGATTCTGATCTCTTGTTCTTGTTTGTTTGCTTTGAACATTTAATCATTTATTTGTACCACTACCACTCAACTGTGTATTAAATTGCATTCAATTATGACGATTCCTTCTTGGTGTTGCAATTTTCACAAACGTGAGTGTATTTCAGTAAAATGCAAATCCTAGCAGTACATTTCATAGCACAAGGAAGAAACCTCTGCAGTGTGGGGCTAATGCATGTACCAAAAACAAAACATGCTTTTACAAAAAAAACTGTTCTAAATTGTGGGTGTTTTTTTCTAATCCTTACTTTACTGAGATTTTTTAGCCATTTATCCGGACGTCCTTATTATGTAGGTTTTTATGTTTTCACTGCTATAGAAAAATTGCAAAATGTTTATTTTTTCATTTTTTCTAACGATTTACTTTGTAAAATAATGGGGAAAATTTATATATAACGCAATTCTTAAATACATTTTTTTAATTCGCAAATTTCTTCATTTATTGGAATTGCAAACGGAAAAACGTTAGTTTTTTTTCCCTACTGCCTCAATAAGTTTCAAAGTCCTAGACACGCACTGGTTTCACAGTGCGACCACCACCCACAGAGTGATGGGCAAGAGTAGATTTTTTCTAATTCATATATTATTTGTCTCTAGGATCATATTATTCAATTTCTAGAGTTCTTTAGTTAAAAAATAATAAAAATAATATCGCGCGCTTCAAAGGGTTAAATATTCCGAGTTTCAATGGTAAATATACTGATTGGCTTAATTTTAAAGATCTGTACATGGCGACAGTTCATTCCAATCAGTCATTAGCGAAAATTCAGAATTTCTAATATTTGATAGAACTTTTAACGGACGAACCGGCTGCTATTATTATATGCTATTACTATTATGCTTATACGCATGCAGGGCCCAGTTCACTAGCTAACATTTTAAATAAAAACTATTGGATTGTAAATGATAAGAAACTTATTCAGTCTTTTATCCTTAAACGTATTGTTTGTTACAGATATAAATTTTCATCTGATAATCAATTAATGGGAAACTTGCCAAAACGAAGATACAAATGGAAGAAACAACTTCCAAATTTGGCTGTAGGCGATATTGTATTAATTAAGGAGGACAACATGCCTCCTGGTGTTTGGCCGTTAGGTCGCATTGTTGAAATCCATCCTGGAAAGGATGGCAATGTTAGAGTTGTTAAGGTAGAAACTACCAATGGTTATTTTAAAAGACCTATAGTAAAACTTTTACCATTGCCATTGCATCGGGAATGATCTATTGTTAATGGAATGGCAAGGGTGGGAGTTAATGTTTGGATGTATATTTAATATTTGCATTTCATTTTTCTTATTTGCCTTATTTATTTTCTTAGTATTTAATTTGATATTATAATTTATAAAATAACCTTGTGACTGGCAACATGTTTTGTTCTAATATTGAGTTTGTGTGAATGGCAACAGTGGTTTATGTTTCATTTTTGTAGAACAGCGTCGTTAGCCGCACTGTGCTGCAGGCATTTTTCTGTTTTCATGTTTAGAATGTTAATAAAGTTTGTCTATAAAGCTGATTCTTTTTAGTTCAAGGCAACTAGACTCTTTAACAATCAAACTTTGCGAATCACAATAGTTTCTTCAAGAATGTATATATTAAATCGTCTTTAAAACTTATTATGCTAAGCAAATAAAAAAGCGAACGTTTAATGCTTTTACGGTGATGTCAGTCTGACGTAATTTCGTTAGCATGCTAAAAGAAAATACATACTCAACAGAAAGAATATTCGTATTTAAAACACGCCAAAGCTTGAAATGCTGAAGACGTTTTTCTTTTCCGTCCAGTAGTACACAGCACGGCAAAAGCATCTATGTACACGATATATAGAAGCTTTTTCAAAATAATCTGAATTGCATTTCTACTGCTGTGATTCCACTGGAATTCCTTCACCATTTGCGTACTTCGATGCAATGCATGATGAGATGTGCAAGAAGTCAGCATTAAAATGCTAATTAAGATGGTTTCTGACATTATTATATATGCTTAATTTCCCAATCTACCTAATAATATTATGATATCAAGCTTAGCAGTTACGTTTATTTCTTGCTATGTAATTATATAGGGTTTCAAATAACCTGTGCTGTAAGATTTCGAATCAAAACAGTGTTGTCTACCCAAACTCCTCAAATAATTTTCCGATATAAAAGGAACATATAGCCATCATGTTTTTGTAAAACAAAAGTTACTCAGGTTTTGTATATAAGACTTTATGATGGTTTTTCAAATTTTTCCAAAGTTAAATTATAAAAGAATAAGACCTCATTTGATGTTGCTTATAAATGTAAACTCTTAATACATTTTAGAAGAAAAATCTGAGTTTTCGCTGGGAATCATTAGGAACAAGTATGATGTTTATGTCCACATCACTTGATAGCAGGATGTTAAGCATTTGGCAGAATAGTTGCTCCTGACAGTGGGAAACATGTCAGTTAGTTTCTCGGAATACAGAATGTTTTACGAAAGGATAATCAGTCTAAAGCTGAATTTGTTTATTTTATTAAAAGACTTGGATATAATTTAGTATTTTGACACACAATTGGATATAAATCAGCATTTTGACACATAATAAAGCATTAATTTTGAGACCAAAGTAAATTCACATATCCTCAGTATAATTGTGTTCTGTATTTATAACCTTCTGCCAGTTTCTGGAAGACGTTAAAAACTAACAGTGCAGTTGCTACTTAATGACAGACGCTTAAGCGCTGAAGTTCTAAACGCTATGAAAATATCTTCTTTTGGGCGAATTCCTTTTCGTTTTTCGGCTTCTTTCAATTTGGAAAGTGGTCAAACTCTTGCGCATTGGCAAATATGATGTATTTTGTGGTATTTCCACTTGTCATGGTGCTAACAATTCCCTACAGCAGCAGTATGGAGTCGGGCACTGATAGATGCAATATATAGGATTCGAAAACCCTACTGCTTTCTGTGCAGAGCTGGGAAAAGTTATGTCCCGAAAAATGTCGACAGTTTTCGATGCTAATTGTGCATTGCTCAGGAACTGCGTAATGGAATATCGCATCTGGAACATCATATATTATTTCAAATTCACCTTAATTTTTCAGTTCCTGGGAAATTTTACTATGGTCTAGAAAATCTCTTCGATTTGCCCCTCATTGGATATCCTTTCACTTCTGTTTCCTACCAGAATTCTAACTTCTTTGCAAAGCTGAAAGAATCACAAAGCATATTCATACAATAAGGGGCAAAATCTTCTGAATTCTGGGAAATTTATGAAAAGGAATTCAAACAATGATAACCAGTGCCTTCAAAGTAGTTGGCAGTAGATCATAAATATGGGAAGAGAGTATACTGAAGATGTATTAAAAGTTCTATAAAAGAATATTTAGCATTTTTTCATTTTATCACCCTTTTTTAAAATTTTTTTTTCTTTTTTGTCTTATATTCTTCTTTTTCTTCGGGGGAGGAGGTTTGTTTTGTTTTTTCGGTCGCTGTACTTTATCTAAATGAAAATTTCTTTTAATCTTGCGTCGAACCGGCCGATCAACGCCATGTTACTAATTTCATTTGCCCACTTCTTGCTAGATCATATTCTTCTAATTCTCACAATATTTCAAAGTTTTGAAGTTAGAACATCTCCACTTTAATTACTTCACTTTTCGTTATGCGTATGATTACGTTACGCTAACAGTGCAGTAACCATTCACGCGGTGCGCAAATGTTATCATCACAGGAAGCATAAAACCTTTGTCATACGCGCTAGAACCTTATAAAGTATTTCTCCCACCTTCTTCGCATGCCTTCGGGGTGTAGTGGTCAGCACGCTCGATTCCCGGCGAAGGGATGGCTCATTTTTCATCACTCCTGCTTCCGAACTAACCTAATGCCTCTACAACCTTATTTATTGTCCCTTCTCGGATCTATCATTATTCTTTTTGGATAAAATCTTCAGTTTGTCTAAAAAATAATAACTATACCTTTCTTAATTGTTTGAGGACATAAAAGCAACGTATGTACTTTTGAATAACTTACATATATATTGTATTTCTAACTAATATTTCGAGTTGATATAATTTCTGATACATTTTATCCATGAGATTTATAATGTGACTTATTCATAACTTTTATAAATATTTACATCATTATGACTGCTAAAATGCTCTATATTACGTACCTTGCAGGGAAAAACCATTTGCGTGCTCCCTATGTTTAATGATTAATTAGGAAATTATTAAAATTAGGTTTAATAACTATCCCATGATGACCTAATATTATTATTAAGTGACTAATGCTATTATTTTAAGTCTCCAAAAATTGCTTAACTTTCGTAATTGCTAAAATTATCCATTTCGTGAATTTTTAGTTATTTAGAGTACTCCTACAAAATTCTTTTATTTAATACAGACTGTTCATTCTTAAAATACTTTAAAAATGACAGTAGTATCATTCTTCTGTTTCAAATGGCGTGTTTTTGTATTAATTTATTTCGAACGTTTTCATGAATAATACTCTTAAATTAGGATTATTGATAATAATGCAGCTGCTTCTGTATGCCCAAATTAAAGAAAAAGTCACATGTCTCTGTTTTCTATTCAAAAATTGAAAATGGTTGCTTCTTAGAGAGGGAATCATTAATAGCTGAGATAACTAGAAAAATTAGTCAAGCAACTTTGCGTTCAACCATAAGCTGAATTGTAAATGCTTAAAGCATTATTTCTTAAACTTCGTACTCTCAACACCCACTTGAACACAGTTGCAATTTAACACGACCCACTTGCATATAGTTGCTTTGAGGGGAGGAGGAAATGAACAAAAGGATTCCTAAAAGAAATTAATAATGATGTAATAATAAATAAATGCATGTAATTATTCAACAATTTATAATTATAAACTAATTCCCAATCACATCTATCTATTAAGTTCTACGTATATATATTGATAGATAGATGATATAGATATATAGACAGAGACAGGTAGACAGATATCTACATTTAGTTACGAATTTTCTAAGTTATTAATTCAGTTATTTTTAATTTGTATCTTGCTGGAAAATTGGTTACATTCGATTGATATTTATTCGACATATTTCATCTCTTTCTTATATAAATATGTATATAATAGCAATACAAAGATTTTCATAACTCTTCACAAATTCCTTACCCACACTTAAGAAGCCACTTCCTTTTATAGCAAATGAAAAATAGCACTGCAACTAATAATAAATGATTTATAGATTACATGTGCTCAGTGTAATCTAACTACTATATACACTAGAACACAAAAAAAATCATGTCATTAGTTTTAGGGGGATATTCACATGATTTAGAAACATACATTCCACTATAAAAAGTCTGAATTTGTGCCTGTATTGGAAATATGAAATTATTCCAAAATTTAATTAATAATGTTGCGAGACTTTACCCTGGAAAGGAAAATTTATTCCTGTGCCTTATATCTACAAATACAATTTTGAACAAAACGTAGTGAAAATTCAAAACAAAAATTAAAATAATAACGCCAACCATTAATTTTCTTCCACTTGAACAGTTATGAAAATTATGAAAGGAAATCGTGATTTCTTGCAATCATTTCATTTTCAGGACGTCCTCGATGAAAAGCACCGAGAAATACAGTCAAGAAGCAGATACGGAAAATATTCCGTTATGATTGTTGGCCAATGAAGCAGTAAGCTGTACCGCTAGGAGAAATGAAACATCTAGTAATTACACGAACGAATTGAGTAGTTTGAGGAATTATTATACAGCGTGAAATAATGAAAAAACGGTATCTGCGGCAAGGTTTCTCACTTAGAATTGCTTAATTTGTAGTTTTGTTGTCATTATCGTAATTACGGTTTGCGCTTTCAAGGACTTTAATCACAGATTGTTTTCCTCGAAAATTAAAGACAACATATTTTTTTTTTAAATTTAAAATGTAATAAAAATAGAGGTATGTTTTCTAGATTCAACACAATTTCGTTACAACACGGTGCTGGATTAATAAGCATTACGTTGTAAAATTAAATCTAATTAATTACCTAATTATACTCGTTTATTCTTCCGTTACTCTGACAAATATTCTTTTTCATGCTAGATAAAACAGCTAACTAAACTTCAGTAACAAAGACAAAAGGCTGAACATAAGTAAGATGTTAATTTAAAACCATATCTTGTAGAAGAATTAAACATTAACATATATTGCTATTTCGGGGTCGCGGTGCCTCAAATGTTTTAATAAATACAATATTCAAGTTAAATATCACTGCTAATCAATCAACTGCAGCTGGCGAAGACTCCAACTCGATGTATTTACATGTAATTCGGCAAATATGTAAATCTACTAATCCAACTCGGCAAATATGTAAATCTACTAATAGAACATCTGAAGCGAAAGAGCTCTATTTATCCGCTGCCACAGCACCTTTCTCAAATTACAAATTCGCTCCTATTCCAGCTCAGTCTATTTTGCATTCTAGTGATGGCTGACGAAAGAAATGGAAGCTTCAGAAGATAGTTAACACAAAATAAGATAAAATGCCGTATCACTAACATCATAGCATAAACAAATCATTTCATAAAATTCGCGACCCCCTAGCTACATTCCACATAAATCACCTGTTCATTACATATCGAAAGGCATAATGACCAGAAATTCATTTCAACTCAATTAAGTTATAAGCTGATTTATGCAGCGGTGGCATTAAGTTATATCACTGATGATCTCTAACAGTTCGTAGTTTCCTTTTCTGAAGTCACTACAGGCTTTTTTATAATCATTCACAAAGCACTGTAAATTTGAACGTATATATTTTCTTACTTTTGACCATATTACTCGTATATGCACTTCATTGTCAAGGAATTTATGTTATTATGCTGATTGATCTTCCTTTCTTTATTTTCTTGAATGATGATTACCTGTCTGCTGAATTCAGCTATGATACTAAGCTATCCTGTTACTCGTCTAACTCCTAACTGAAAGTAGTCGACACATCTGACAATTACTCACCTGCGGTTGGCAGAAAAGTAGATTACGTCCTGTAGTACGCGCTAAGCTGGAAGCCATAGAATGTTCTGCGGGATTTCAACTTCCATTGTAACGGAAATCCTACGTATTAAATAATTTTGTTTACATAGTTCACCTAATCTGATACCGTGTATAATAAAAACGGGAGGCATCTGAATAACGAAATTTTTTAATTTAATTGCATTGTCAGATATATAAGCCATTATCTTTTTTAATTTATTATGGACGCCTCATGCTTCTTTTATTCACGATGACTTGTAGATGAATTCTGTAAATAGAATTAATTACTTATTCTATTATTTCCATTAGACTGTGTGATAAATTACTTTTCGCCTTTTAGTGCATTAATTATACTACCCATTTTTGTATATGTAGTATTTTTAATTTTATTTTATTTAAATAAAGCATTACTTGTACTTTAAATAGCGCTGAAAATGATGTGCTTGGTTGAATAGTTAAGTTCTAGTTCTGGGACCGCATATGTCAAAGATCTTAGGAAGATTCTCCATAAATTAGGTATATTATCATATTCATATTATTACCTATTTCAAAAAGTAAAACTACTTCTGATTTTTCAATGTCTGTTATTAAAACCTATTTATTTTTAGCCCAAACGGGACATTAATCCTAAATGGAATGTTAGTCCCAAAACAGCATTTTGCAATGAATCACTGTAAATGACGTATCAGTTTTCAAATTGTTGCAACAAATATTAAAGCCCTGCATTATATTTAAAGAAACTAAATAACAAAGAATCTCTGTGAATGTATGTATGTTTCTCGCATTGTGATAAAACAACTGTACCTAGAGCCATTAAATTTTGAATAACGTTGTCCTCTACCCGAACATGCGCATCTGGCAGCCCTAATTTTTAAATTCAAATTTGTTTTAATGTCTATTTTATATTTTGTACAACTTTAACGAATTTTCGATTAACAAACTCAACGATTTCAAAGCGAACAGTAGCAACACTGTAAGGAAAAATAAATTATCTGCAGCGCGCAATCCGTCTTTCGGAAATTCTAAAGATATTCTGTTTATAAATATTTTGTGCTTTTGCTGTTGAATCGAATTTTATGAGGCGTAAACGCCAAGAACGTTATATTTAATAAATAAAGTAAGCACACCAAACTTTAATAATAAAAAGACGAAAAAAACGTTTTGTAAAGCCATCTTAGTAAAAAAAAAAAAAAAAGAAGAAGAAGAAGAAGAAACTGAAATTGATATGATGGACTAAGAAAGACTGGGGAAAAAAATAAAAAAAAAAA
>KK118954.1:1122-22767 GCA_000611955.2 Stegodyphus mimosarum
TTTTTTTAGTAGTTTAATTTAAACTGTTCTTGCTTAATCTGGGGAGAAAGAGGAAAATTTAGTTGAAAAATAAGAAAAATAAAGGGGGGAAGAAGAAGATTGTTTGTGTCTTGGTAGAATTTAAAGTTATTGTCAAAAATAAGAAATTTATGTAAATTGTAATTTCTATAGAAGTTGTTTTAGATGATTAATTTAAGGTTCCAGTCTTTCTAAGTAACCGTTATTGTGTTAACTAAAAGGAACAAAATTGTTATCTTGATAAATGACTCTTTGAGAAATTTAATGAGGAATATTAATTGCATTTGTATGTAAGGGTAGTCTGGCCAGATCTCCCATAAACTTATCCTAGATAATTAATAAATGAGTTTGATTATATGTTATTACTTGCATTTGTTTTTTTGTGTGTATGTAGTTGGTCTGTTCAGTCACTCCATTTGTTTGAGCCGGGAGGCTTTTAAGAAACATGGAGATTTTTTTTGCTTGGGGTTATTGAAAAATGTTCAGGCATTTTAGGGTACTCACAACGCGCCCTATTTTAGCAAATGTGTACTAACCACTTATTAATGTTACTTTGAATGTGTTTTAAGATAGAATTTGAAATGACTTTTAGGTGCCAGGAAAGTTAAAACTAGTGCTTGATTTTTAGTAGCGGAACTGATTGATTGGTGTCTGAATATTTTTTCTCTGGTGCTTATGAGGTTTTTGCTATGAAATGAAAATGAATTATTCTTGAGTTTATTTTAAAATGAGTGAATTATAGAAATGCTTGGTTGAGATTTAGTATTTAGTTTTACCGAGTTCCAGAGAAGATTTATTCCAGCTTCCTTTTCAGGTTAAGTTTATTAAGAAGAATTTGCTTTGCCTTGCTATGTGTGAATTAATTGCTTTAAGAAAAGTTATATTTAATATTATTTCGTGTCAGATCAACCAATTAGTTCCTTCCTCTGTTTTCTAACCAGTGCATTTTAGTAAGTTTATATTTAAGTTTTATTTTAGTTTTAGGTTGTCCGGCACCTAGAGAGAGATTGAGTATGAGTTTAAATTAAAAAAGTTAATAGTAAAACCCCCTTAATGTTTTCTCCATTTAACAATGTTGCCGTGTTTTTCTCCTTAACAACTGCTTAAATGTTGTTAATGATAATGGAATTTTGTATAAGTCTGGATTATTTGCCCCGAATAAACCTTTATCTCAGTTAACTGCGGAACAGTTTACTTATGAAACATAAGGGACAGCCGTTGAATATAAGTAAAGTAATTTTGCACAAACACTATGATTTCAATGTTGATACCATCTTAAAAAGTCGAATAATTTCTTCTTAAATGTTATAATTTCATTGCTTTTTTTCATTGAAATTTAAATAACAAGAGCATGATTCAGTAGTAATAATTGATATGACCAAACAAGGTATTTCTAGCTACTGGTTTTAGAGATATTAAGTTATTTTGAAGCCGAAGATATGAAAAATGAGTAATGCCCTCTTCGGGACTGGACCCTGGACCTCTTGAATACGCGCCGAGTGTACTACCATTACACTAGAAAGCCTTTCTCGAAGGAGGGAGGAAATACCTTAAATTTAAAAGGCTTTAAAAGGCGGCTGGGGATTAGGGAACCCAATTGCCAAATCTTGCTGGTGCCTAATTATTGCACACCACATATTTAGTTCAGGCGCCACTACGGAGACATTAAGTTATTTTGAAGCAGGAGACATAAAAAATTATCAATGCATTCGTTGGAACTCGACCTGGGCCTCTCAAATATGATTCAAGTGTCCTCACTCAAATATGTTCAAGGTCCGCGAAAGCATGCTGGAAGGAGGAAAAAATAGCAAATTTGAATGAATGATTTGATTAATTATTTCTCTTTGTTCTGTATAAATTGCGAGATAAGTTTCTTTCCTCTTTCCGTATAAGCATACTTAAATAAAAAGCGCTTAACATTTCACTCGTGATACGCTTTTTTAAATCGCTTTTACCAAATGTATGACGCCTGTTTCTTAAAAAAAAAGCAGTATGATTCTAATATGGATTGCTGAAATAGCTGTGCCCTCATTTTCTGATTTCTTTTTATGCTTAATGGCAGTATAGAAAAAGTAGCTTAAGTGAAAAAAACTGCAATTAATGTATTGCTATTGCTATTTTAACTGCATTCACTATTAGGTAGGGATATTTATATTTTCATTGGCTTTTAAAAAATGTGATATTCACTGTTGTGGGATATTGAAGCACCAGAAGTTATTCATTGTGCACCTGATTTGCCTTTTCATTTTTCTGCCAATATCGCAACAATGAAATAATTTTGTACGCTTTTTAAAAGTGCCGTAAATTAGTGTTTTTATGGCGTTTGACAGAGCGAAACGCTTTTCTTCGAACCTCACATTTCGGAATACATTTCAACCACTGTTGAAAAGTATTTTGTGAAAGTGGTAGTATGATATTTCTATAGTTATTTTTGCCTGTAGCGTTTTGAATTTAAAACACAGCCTCTTGAGAGAAAAATCCAATGGATTCTACGAAACTGTTATTGTTCTTTTCTTTCATTTTTTTAATAAATGCAAAATTGCCAAACTAACATAAATTTGACACAATGACATTTGAACGGTCAACATCATCGCAGTTAATTACATTATTTTCTATAAGAAGACACTAATAGAAATCAGAAAAATTTTTTACAAACCATCAAATGTAATTCGGCATAATAATGCGAACATATCTCAGAATGTCTTCGGAGCAGTTAAAAATTCAAATAATTACACTCTTAAGATATCAGCAACTGAGGCCTGAAGCAAAGATGACTTTTAATGAAAGAATAACCTCAAGAGATTGATTTCCAAAATGTAACACACATATAGATTCGAGAAAAATATTTCATTCAGAATCACTCTTAAAAGCTCGAATACATGTCTTTAATGTAAAGGTAATTTAAATCTTTTAGAAATGAACTGTGACATCTTTTTGATTTATAGAATGTCTAATTATTCTTTCAGTATTTATGATAAATTTTCAGTTTCGAACATGTATACATAGATGCCACTAATGATGGTTTCCTATTGTAGTTTTCCCCTTCGTCAATCAGTTTCATGTGATAAATCTTCAATATCAGAACATTACATAGTATTTATGTATCTTTTAAAACAATTGCATCAATGTATATCGTGCTACGAATAATTTCTGGTATTTCATAACCACCACGCATCGTTTTTCCCGAAGGCAGGGATTGGTGGCTTAGATTTATGCTAATATAAATTTGTTTTATTAGTTACAGTTGCCATGTCCATCTCGTTGTCCTGGTCAATGAGCAATTTTAAAGAAAAGATTATTTTTTTAATTTTTTTTTTATTTTTGAAAGAAAGTTTTCATAAACTAGGAATGAACTGCTATTTTTAAACTTTCACTAATATTCATAATTAATCATTCTAATAAATAAAACGAGATATAAAATAATGTTGATCTATTTGATATAAACTATATGATATATTTTGCAACCATATTTTTGACTTTTTCACATACATTCATTCGTTCTTTCTCTCAGTTAATTTAATAATTAAACGTAGAATAAAATAATCTGCTTAAATATGAACAATCTAAGTATAACACTGACGTTTCAGGTTCGATTCCCGGAAAGGACATTGCAAATTTTTCGATTTCCTGTTTTAAAAAAATAACATAATAGCTCTAGAAATGGCGCCCGAACTAAAAGGTGATGGACTATAATTCGTCACCATCAGGATTTGGCGACGAAGTGCCCAAATCTCCAGTCATCCTTCAAAAGGAGGAGTGCATATGTATATGCCTCCGTGGTGCAACAGAAAACATACTCGACGGGTATTCGAGAGGTCTAGGGTTCAAGTCTCAGAGAGGGCATTGCATAGTTTTCACGTCTTCTGCTTCAAAATAACCTAAGACCTACCAAAATAACCTAAGACAAGCTTAGGAATCTCTAAAGAGACGACAAAGGAACCATAAACGAATAAAACCGACCAAAGGTCTATAGTGATCAGCAGAGAAAACTCCGATAATTAATTAGAAGTTTTAATTAATGATTATAATTTTTATTCATGTAGTTCTATGGAAAATGTAAATATAATACATTTTGATATTAATTTCAAATTATCTTTTTTCCTTTTAGTTTTGTCTTTATCTCTTTTGGACATCATGCCAAGTCCCCACAAAACATTAATGGATACTGTAATAGATGATTCCACAACGAGGGCAATTAAAATAATGTCAAAAAGAAGTTATAAAAAATCCAAGAGATATAATTTAACGAAAAAAATGTTTTTTCTTTCAAATATAATGTTTAACAAATTCTAAGCTTTCTAACGGAAAGTTCATGAAACACCGTCAAAGAACTTAAATGTATCAAAGGGAATGCACAAAAATTGCTGTAAAACGCATGAACCCTTCTCGATATTTCAGTATGGCTATAGAAGGTGTTAAAAAAGATCAGTGCTCACGCTTTGTGGATCCCTGCATGCTTTATAAACCATTACAATTGGTTGATAAACCATTTCTAATGCATGCTTTATAATCATTATTGTAAACTATGTTAGTATGCTTTATAAACCGTTAACGATTTGTTACATTAATCATTTGTTGCATTACAAATGGTTTATAAACCATTACAAATAGTTGTAATGGTTGTAATCCATTTGTAATGCATGCTTTATATACCATGCTCATTAGAAATAAAATTATAAATGGTTACATTACAAATGGTTTATAAACCATTTATAGCAATGGTTTATAAACCATTTGTAATGTAATACAGCATGGTTTATAAACCATGCATGTATAACCATGCTGCATACCACGCACATGTCTGCAGCTTGGTTTATAAACCATGTATGTTTTATTTATGTTATACAGCATGTATTTATGTTATATACCATGTATGTTATACAGCATGTATTTTAGCATGTATGTTACCATGGTAACATACATGCTAAAACATGCATGGTAACATACAGCATGTATGTTACCATGTATGTAACAATTACAAATTGTTTATAAAGCATGCAGACATCATCATTATGCATTCGAATGAGAGAAGAACTGCAGAATATTACCTTCGCCACCCACCAGCGGAGCATGTCCGTGGATGGCTTGAATATAATTTGTATAATCACTATGGTAAATGCATACGGAACTTAGCAGTATCGCAAATGACATGAAATGGAAAAGGTGGAGTGACAATAATCTGCAGTCTAAATATTGTCAGAGAAGATTCTATAAATTTTGTACGTAGGTTAAGTGTATTTTTTTAAAACAGTATTTTTTTTCCAATTTATTTTTACAAATGTCTTAATATTTGCTTAAAATTAATTGTGCTTTGTATTCTAATTCTAAATAAGTTTTTTTATTGTCTTACTTGACGGATTATTAGCGGAAAAATATAATTACTCTGAAAACACGATGTTACGTTGCTTCTCTTCGTAACGTTTCATTCGAGTCTGTTGCCATTCGAAAAAATATAAATACTATTCATTTATATTTAATCTGTCTGCTATTAATTAACACACTAATCTATTTAAAAACAGTAAATACTGTTTTTAATATGTGAATTCTTGTGATTTGGACAAGTTAATAATTTATTACTTAGTTTCTATGTTCATTCAAATTTATTTTATCGCAGTTTTTTAATTTGAATATAATATAACATTCGAGACCAGGCAGAATGCTGCTGTTAAACGGAATTTGGTGAGTTCTAATGTTGCCAAGAAATAATTGAATAAAAAAATTATTTTTGTCCATTTTGAATTTTTCTTTGTTGTAGTGAATAAATACACTTATAAAATTCGAAAAGAAAGTACTAAAATCAAAATGCAACATTGAACATTTCTACTTCCAGTGCGGACATACTATTGTTATAATTGTTATAAAAGTACTATAATGGTAAGTGTTGAAGTAAAAAATAATTAGTAAGTAAAAAATAATTAGAATACAAATATGTATGAAAATTCCAGGTTTTAATAAATTCTCAACTAGTATATTTAAAGTGAAATTCGAAAAATCTGATATAAAATGTAAGGCAGTACAGCTGCATTTTAAAGTATGTATATAAGCTTGTTTCTTTCGAAAAGCTGAAACACAAAATCTTGAATTTTCAACAAATTAATTAGTATAAATGTCTTTGATATGTCAAGAAATACTAATTTTGAACAACAAAGTCAATCCAAAACCTCTCAGACCTCTTAAATACTCTCAGATATTTACATTTGTTGTAAGGAAACGTAAAGGACATGTTGTGGCTAAGGCTGAAATTTTAAATAACTGGTTACTGTAAATGAGGAAAAACCTTATAATTTTATTTGTATTGTTACAAATTTTATATTCAATTAGATATTTTAGAAGAGTTATCATTTAAATTGTTTTATTTCCTCGTGCAATACAGCGTGTGTCGAGTTTTAACAGAAAGTTACGCCGAAAAAGTAAAAATACAGCAGCACGTGCATTTAACATTGAATAAAAGTTTATCTCGAAATTTATATTTAATCTGAATAAATGTAATTGATTATTGTTTTAGCTGTAACCGTAATTCTATTCTTTTTGCTTTCCAGTAATTGCTAAAACTGTCTCGCGCGGCCGATTTAAAAAAAAAAAAAAGCTATAAAAAACTAGAGAGAGAACATCTCAACTTAGTTGTTTTTTACTTAGCTGCGTTAATTTTTCTCGATCGGATTAGTTTTTCTCTGCGCTGTGGATTGCGTTCTATTTAACATTTTAGTAGTTTGAAATATAGCTACTAATTATATTGCATGGTATTGTGATATTTTAGGAATACCTTTGAGGAAAAATCCAGCGTTTTTGTTACATTTCTTGTGATAAGAATAAATTTTATTAACTTTTCATCGGACATGTGCATTCAATCTATTACGAACCCGTGCGCTGGCAACATTACCAAATTTTAATGATATTTACTTAAGTAAAATACTTCAGTAATATTTATAAAAGTATATTTATTTCTGGTAAGATTTTTATAGCAAAGGCACAGCAGTAGATCGCATATTATCACTCCATGCAAAAGTTTCTATCCTTAATCCAATCCTGGGAATTGACTACTGAATTCTGTAACTAATGAAAAGTGCATACCTCTAATGAAACATTCATTTTAGAGTAGATAAATGTAGTAAGAAATCATTTGTCATATTTTCATTATGGAAATTGATTGCAGGGTTCTACTACAACCATTAATCTGATAATTAACGATGACTGAGACTCTTAAGAATAAGTCATAACTGCCAAACTTTCAAATAACAGAAGACCTTCACCGCCATTGTAACATTTTGAGAATCCAGTTATTATGACATTATCAATGTAACTGGTAGTGAAATTAGCATTGCAGAATTAAATTATATATAATCAAGGAGAAACTACAACTACATAAGGAGCTTTATTTTTATAGAAACAGAGCCTGCTTCCATTCAGAATAGGAAGCAGTTTTCGAAATAAGTTACTTCTTACAAAATGTTTAATATGAAGCATGAACTATAGAAGTATTCGATACTCTTAAAATCTGCGCGTGTCTATCTGTTTGGTTGTTGGCTGATTGGTTTGCTTGTGGCATTATCTCCTCCGGCATGGCGGGAGGCTGAGTTTCGAGAGAGACAGTCCAGGATTTTGGCAATTTATGGGAAGCCATTTCGACCATTTTCATCTTCGTACGATTTTGATTAGCCGAACATATTAATTTAAAACTCTGAAAAGGCTAATTTTTGTTTCCGTTGTTTCGAGTAGCAACAGCAACGCACGCTGGAGATGAAGATCTGATTTATTTCAAAATCTGTCGCCACTGCTCGCTTTCAAATTTTAGACTTCCTTAAAAAAAGTTTAAGTTTTACAAAAAAAAAATAGCATTACCAAACATTAAACACATTACTCTCGATTTCAGAATTTTTAGGAAACCATTTTGACCATTCTCATCTTCGTATGACTTTAATCAGCTGATATATTAATTAAAAACTGAAAACGCTAATTTTTGCACTCAGTTGTCTGAGTGGCAACAGTCTCGCAAGCTATAGATAAAAATCTGTTTTATTTCGAAAAATGCTGCCACTGCTCGCTTTCAGTTTAAGTTTTACAAAATATGAAATAAAAAGCATTGCCAAATAATAAATATACTATTATTATATGAGGTCATATTTTGACGTTGAAGAAAGCACGCGATTGCATGTGATGTCATTGTATGTCGAAAATTTTCATTAATGTCAGCAATTTAAACAAATAGCTGCTGTTGGCAACATTTTGTTTCAGGTTAGGATAATTGACATGGTAAGTTATTGCAGCCTTAATGCTTTTATTGATATTCAGAAATAGTTGTCATATTATATTAAATTTTAATCTTGATGTCTCACATATTAATTTGAAGTTTCAAACGTTTTTGTTCCCTGGTTTGGCAAGAAAAATTTATTTACAAATTGGATGTTGCTTGGAAAGAATGATGTGATTTTGTTTATTAGTCCAAAGGGATTTAGTCCCGAAGGACTATTACTTTCGTTTGGGCGTTTTGCGTTGAATCATTAAAACGTTGAATCACTTTTCAAATTGTTGCCACTAAATGTTATCGCTCTGCATTAAATTTTAAAAAATGAAAAATCTGCATAAATGTATGCATGTTTTTTTTGTTTTTTTTTGACGTAGCTTTCTCTTCAAAAATCGTCTGCGTGCGTTGCACGGGAAAATAAAAAGGAATTTTAATTACAGTTCTAAATAAATAGCCAAATAAATGTGAAATTCGTAACAATATTCTCTAAAACTTTAACGAATTTTTCATTAACAAACTCAAAGATTTCAAAGCCAGCAATACCAACGTTGTACAGAAAAACATTTTTATCTCCAGCGCGTGAGAGCGTGTACCGAAATTTCTAAAGATATGCTCAATTTAAAATTATTTTGCGATATTGCTGTTGAACTGAATTTTATGGTTTAAGTGCGAAGAACATGGTATTTAACAAATAAAGGTAACACACAGAATGTTAAATAAACGTCCCTTTGGACGTAATTTAAAATCTGAAACATTTCAGATTTTTTTTTTTTTATTGAAATGGTTTTACCCATTTCCTTTTCAGATGTATATATAACTTGTAAATTTTGCTTTGGCCGCAGCTTGCTCATCTGCGGACTTGTCCGCTAGTTGCAAGCATTAATGTCTGTGAATCAAATGCTACTGTTTTGGAAATGATGATTAAAGATTTCAAACTTTCAAACTTAAATTAAAGAATCTCGTATTCAATTATGGGCCATTTTCATTGTTGTAATTATTCTTTAAAAATTATTTTTTAAACATTAAGCTTTCTTAAGACGAACGTTTTTTTTTATTTTTTCAAAGTAAACTCTGTTTCCACAATTTATGCAAAATATATAATCATTCGACTTCAGTTAAAATGTTATGAGCCAATGTCCAAATTCAACGGAACTTTGTGATTCGTAATCCATATCTAAAATTGAGATGGCGTCATATGTGTAGATAGAAATATTGCAATCAAACTTCCCTCTTATTTTAATTTAAATTTTGTTTTATTTTCTGGAAATGATTTCTTGAAGGGTTTTATTTGCGTGCAACAAATGTTTTATGTTGCGTGTAATTTATAATTTTAAAAACAATTATTTTTATTATTGTATTTTATTTTTTCTTTTGTAGCACTGAAATATGTTTGAGTCGTTTCATATGTTGATCTACGTGATTTCCTGAAATGTATTTTAAAAATTAGTTCCTTCCTGTGAAGGTTTCTTACCAACAAACACGCAAACAAGCTGAATATTAATACACTAGCCTGCGAGATTTTAGTACAGAATACGCGTGCACATTTCAAGAAATCAACACTTGTTTACACATACAAATTGGCAACAATTTTCAATTTCAGTTCATTTTGCTTATTTAACACAGTCCCTTCACAATATTTCTGAGGTAAACATCATAATAATAGGTGTAAAAAACTTTAATAGCTATAGAATATAATGCTTATTTCATTCTCAAATAGCAACCACACTGAAGGAATTCCATAATGCACTCTAATTGCTGGAAATATGGCAGAAAGACCTGCGTATATGTTTCAGAAATACAAGCTTTCATCCGCAAGCATCGTGGCAAAATTCTGACTCCTCAAAACTTTCGGAAGATTCTTGACCTTTATGAAAATTGGTGGATATGCGTAGGACAACTGAAATCTGTAAGATTTGAACAATACACCCTGTACTATATAGTGAGAAGAGCATTTTGGTCAACTCTTAACGATAGCGAGTATATTGCAAAACTTATGATCTATATTTACCATGCAGATGCTCATTTTGGATGTATCTTTTGCCCAGGAATAGCAAATTCCACACAACTTTTCGGTGATGTAGAACAGAATGATTTAGTAGTAGAATATTTTCTTTTCCACATTTATAAAAAGAAAGTTATGTTTAGCGGAAGAAGATTAGCTGATGTAGAAGTATTTTACAGGTCATTGTGGCTACATCCTTGTGAACTATCATTAATTATTGAATCGCCTAAACTTCTTCACTTGCTTTTAAGATATGGGGCCCTTATACAACAAGATATGGGAAACATACATATAAATCGTAGAAATCCATGTTACAGAATCATGGGAAATATTTTATTTATCATACTTTGCATCGTTAAGTCAATTCTGGAAATGAATCCTCCTGGATCATCCAGACCATGTCAAAATCACCAACCAGCTCTTTTGACAAAGTATAATGACCTAGTTCTATGTGGAAGAATAATGCTCAGAGTTTCACCCCAGTTTGAACCAAAGATCTTTTTCCATTTAATGTCTGGAATCACAGGACGTTCGCTATCTGAAGTGGATACTGCAATAGAATGGGTGACCAAGGTAGCACTTCCGTCAATGGTCAACAGGATATTAGTTCCCATGGAACTAAAACATATTTGTAGGTTGGCCATAAGAAAGCTTTTACATAATCGCTGGGAGTTACCTCGTGGAATCAAAACCCTGAAGCTACCTCTGGTTTTGCTGGAATATCTTGATTTACGTCATGATTGAATAACAATTCGGTATCTGCATTTCTGATTTCTTACTCATATCCAATAAATAGATCTTGCATTAAAAATTGTTTTTAAAAAAATAATTCGCTATGTTTAATTTACGGATTTTTCTTAAAGATGCTAATGACTGGTCCGTATTAAATGTTCCCCATTTGTAAAGATTTGATTTCTCAGTACGTATTAAGTATGTTATTTAATATGTAATCTGAGAATTAAATACATCTAAAATTTAAGGTTTAATCCATTATTAAGTTATATATGATTTGAAACTTTACTATAACTATCCTTTCATTATTCTTCACCTCAATTCAAATAAGCAACTAATATTTAAACTGAGTATTTTAGATGTTAGGGTGCTTCTGGGGTTGCGTGAGAGCTGCGTTGCTAGTTTCCTGCCAGCTGCGATGGTTGTAATTGTTCGGTTGCGTTCTATCGCTGCCTACATTTTCATTCTAACGCTCCTGTACATTTAGTGCAAGAATTGTGAGTGAGCTTTCAGTGGTATTTATTTGTGCAATACTTGACTACTGGACTAAATAGCCTTGCCAGATCAAGTACAACCTTACTAGGCTTTAAATTTTTTTACTTCCTTGTACGAAGTAAAAGTACGAAGATGTTTTCGTGATGTCTGTACGTACGCCCCTATATATGTATGTATGTATCTCGCATATCTCAAACGAGTAGCCTCAGAAAGTTGGAATTTGTATATAGTACTACTATAACATGCATTTTTACACCTCCCTTTTTGGTTGCCATTGGCTGAACCAAAGGCGCATATATATATATATAGAGAGAGAGAGAGAACCTGTCTGTTATTCGGCTTCGTGAACTCACTTTTTTTATTCTTATATGTTGGTAAACTGTGCATTTTTTGCTCTAAGAATTGATAGATTTATGTAGATCCTATCTTCCGGTTAAGATTTTTATGCCTGTAGGTAATCTACATGCAATAGTTGTAGAATTATCAACCATTTAAAAGTTGTTTAAGTGCGGCTAAGCCTCATTTTATTACCATAGCAGCCATATTTTTTTGCATTTGAAACTTAGCAGAACAGTGATTTAAGACATGCACTTTCCGTGTTTTTTGCAGAATGAGAGCAAAAGTAAACTTTCAGTTTTGTGCACCGAAATATCTGCTTTCTTGCTCGCTTGCCGAATCGCCAGTTTTTGAATAGAAAATCTTAATTTCAATGACAAAACTTTTATCTTTTAAGTCTTTGAACTGTATTTAGTCTTCTGCATTTTTCTATATTTTCAAATTTTAATAAAGATATTTTGAGGCTTTATTTATTTTTGCTTTGCCGCGAAGTGAGAACTGAATTTACTGAATGAGAAATATGTCAAATGAAATTGAAAGAAACCAAATTAAACAAAATGCAGCAAAAAATGCATATAATTTAATATTACGTACAAGGAAGTCGGGGTGTGCACATAAACCGGAATTCTTTTCTTCTTTGGAAAAAAGAGGTCTGTAATGTATAATATATAAATTACAGATATATCCAGTATGTAGCTTTGAACAATTTAATTACCAATTAATTAACTAACTATTAATTACGATCACACTTTATAAAACCAAAAAAATCAAATTTTAATTTAATGTTTTCATTTTTGAAGAAAAGGAAAATACAAACAATTCAACATATAAAAAATAAACAAATAAAAAATAAAAGAACGTTCCATACTTAAAAAATACAAAATACCATAGAAATAACCAGTAAATGTAACTATGCTTTGCTACAATGCAATATTACAATGCAATATTTCCTGTTTTGGCCTCACCGCATTTTCAAGTAGACTAAAAGTTTTCGATGATATTTAAAATGTTATTAAATACAGCTTACATTGAATTCTAGTAAATGCCGATCCTCTTAAATGATTCTATTTAAGAGGATTCTCACTGCATTGGTGCAACATTCTTTTTCTTTTCCGTCTCTTTGTCACACACACAAACTTCACATATTTCTGTCAAAAACATATGATATGATATAAACCAATACTTCTCAAATTTCGTATTTGTTACTCTGAAAGATTTTGTATGAATATCTAGTTCGGACTGAGAATCACATAGTAGATTTAAAATTAAATTAATAAACCGGCAGTGATCCTTTATTTAAAGCTTCTCAGTAAATTTCGAGGAAAAAATAATTATGGTATTAATTTTAATTTTTTTGTTTTAAAAATAAGCTTCAATTTTCTTTCATTAAAAACCAATTAAGTTACGTTATTCAACCTGTAGAGACATTAGGTACTTTTTTGAAAGTAGGAGAGATGAAAAATGAGGAATGCCCTTGCGGGGATACGAAGCACGGACCTCTTGAATATGCGCTGAGCGCGCTAACCACTACACCACGAACGTATACCAAGAAGATGAGAGAAATACCTTATATAGCCCCTCTTTTAAAGGGCGACTACGGATTAGGGGACCCAGTCCTAAATCCTGGTGGTGGAGAATCATCATCCATCACCTTTTTAGTTCGAGCGCCACTGTAAAGACATTAAGTATTTTTTTTTGAAAGCAGGGAACGTTGCCCTCGCCGGGACTCGAACCACGGCTTCTCGAAGACGCGCCGAGCGTGCTGATCACCAAACCACGAAGGTGTGCCAAGACGGAGGAAAAAATACCTTATACGTGCTGAGCGTGCGCATGAGGTTAAAATTCAAATTTGATGCTTATAAACTGCATATAAAAGTGTAAATTTTGTTTCAAAAATAAAATTTTAAACATTTGATTATATCGATATAAATTTGAGAAAACTGGTTTTTATACATGCCCAATTATACCTAAAGAAATATATTCCAAAATTTCGTTTTAAATGCTTTTCTATTTATTGGAACTGCAAATTATATTTTGTTTATAAATACTCAGCCGGAATTTATAATTAAAAGCTCAGCTTTGTTTAAAACAAGGAAGCGTCAGGAAGTCATGTAACGGCTACATTAGAATTTTTTATTTATTTTTTTTCAATGCTGCATTTTTGCCAACGATACATCTACAGAAAAACAAAGTTATTATCTTTGTTAGGAAAACAAAGTTAAATAAAAAGCAAAGGAAAACAGTTACTATCTCCAGCATTAAAAGTAGCATGAATTAGACGTGGAATAAATTATAGATATCGGTCGACGTGTCTGCGAATTCCAACTATCTTTAGATATTTAATTAGATGATTATCCTCGTCTGTCTCTCGCATCTAAACTTTCCTGTACTACCTCCACCCCTGGGCCTCGACTTCGAAGCCTAAGTTATCATTATCGCTATCATGTTTAAACCTTCAAACGTTTCCGCTATATTCCTGTTTCAGAAAGGAGTTCTAAGTGAATAAAGCCTTTTATACTATCGGAAGATGTTAATTTAAGAGTCAAGCAACAAAAATGAGCGTCGCATTTGCAACTTTTTCAGGACTAGTTTCGAGGGTTTTACCGAACCAACTGCCTGAGCTGCCAAAGTGCAAAAGAATGAAATAAGATAAGAATGGCTGGACAGGAGTAAAGCTACTGACGCCATTTGTTAATGAGACAAGAAAACTAAAACATAATTTCCTTAAAGGCTAAAGGTTAAGGTGGATTAGAATTAGGGTATTCAACTAGAACAGAAAGATTTTTTTGAATGGGAAGCGCCTCTAAAAAATCTAATTTACCATTGGAAGATACTTTCTGAATAATTTTGGCTGTCGAAATACGGAAAGTGAGATTTTCTGACCAACGGTGCTAGGCAACAGAAGATTTCTGTGTTTCTTTTATCCTAACACATGCCTCATGTGCTTTAATGGGAAATTTTAGGGCTTTCTTAGTTTGTCCAATGTAAATTAAACCTCACTGACAAGGAATTTTTTAAAAACCCCAGGAATTCATATCCGGAATGAGGTCCTTAAATATGGCATTAGGAATTTTTTTGATAGAAGAATACAGGACAGAAAAGGTAAATTTATGTAAAATACTTTCAATTTTATAGCTATTTGATGGAAAGAAAGGAATGATAACAGAATTCTTATAACCTCTTAAAACAAGAATGTGCCTCTTGGTGTGTTGAGATGAGAATGTTTTACTGCTTGGTTTATAATATTGGGTGAAAAGCCCTTGTCGATAGCAAATCCTTTTAAATAATTTATTTCTTGATCAATAGCCAATTTGGAGGAGCAAACTTGAAGTGTGCGGGAAACAAAGGAATAGAAGAAGCTAACTTCTGTTAAGTCGGATGACAGGATTTGAAGTGTAGTGGAAGGCATATCGATGAAGGTTTACAGTAAAAAGTAGTACTGAACTTGGGTGAGTTACATGTGACCAAAATTTCGAGGTACGGAAAAGAATTGCATGTCTCAAGTTCAAAAGTGAGCTGAATAGCAGGACCAATGGAATTAATTATTGAAGGAACTTTTTTTAAAATATCTTTATTACTGTTAAACAGGTAAAAGTACCGTCTATGTTGCCGAATCCTTTCTGGAAAGTTTACATTTTCGAATAATTTTGATTCATAATAATGCATATAGATATCAGCTAGGATGGGACTATGAGGGCTTCACATAGCTAATCCCTTAGTTTGCTTGTAATACTTATTTTGGAATTGTTTTAAACAGAGTTAAGTAAGGAAAATTAACTCATCAATTTTGATGCAGGAGAAATGAAATTCACGAAGTCTGGTTTGTAGATATCTTAATGCACCCCCAATGGAACATTGGTGAATTATGATTTTACATCAAAAGAAATATGAGCAAATTTCTAAGAGTAATGCTTTTAACTATTTTGCAATTTCTAGTGAATTTTTTATGATGTAAATGTCATTATCTAATAAAACCAGAAAAAAATACCATAAAAACGCTAAAAGCTTCAATGCACCATCAAAGCCATAAAATTCAATAATTACATCACTTCTTTTCCTGCGTTTTGAATAACTAGATATGCATAAATTCCAAGGAAAGAACAGAAAAATAATCTTCCAACTATTGCTTCTTTGAAAGCGCCATTTTGCATGAAAACAAAACTGTTAAATAGATGACAATAATTTATACTTTCAAATGTATAGTTGCAGTTAAAGAATTTTTCCCAGCACACAATGTTTCATATCTAAGCAAAATGATATAAAAATGTGAGAGCAGTCTCTGTGTTAGTACGTATATAATACGACGTATCTCGAGGACTCCATAATTACTGAAACTCTGCAATTTCAAATATCATATGCATCAGTTTTATATAAATTCAAAATAACTTCAATTATTCAATAGTATTGATATTCACTATGTCTTTAAATGAAATTTTTTTTCAAAGATTGAATTCGAAACGTAAATTGAAAGATTTTAAGCGTCTTGTTATTATTTCATAAAAAATGAGAGAACATTTCAATTGGTAAAGCAAATTAAAAGTGGTACTATTTGAACGTTTGATCTAATGGAGTTGTTAAATATTAATAACTACGTTCTTTAATAAATCAATTTTGAAATTAGTTACAAATAACTCAGTAACAAAAAACAAATTCAAGCATTTTATTGAATATAATAGTCAAAAAGAAACAAAGATGAAATCAAGAGTAATCGAAAAATTAGTCCACAAAAAATGTATCAAATCATTTGGAATTTGCAAAGGTAAAAATAGCATGTTAACATTCGACGTCTTTATTACTACCTAATGAAGAAATATTTCCTTTTAATTATACTTGCAGCTATCCATCTAGCAGAAATTTCTATATGAGATACTTTTTAATATAAGTAATCTAAATAATTGTTTAAAACATACGGATTACGTAGGCTATAAAATAATCATGTCTCAAATGATAAAATTAAAGCATCCTTTGCGTTTCTGTCTGTACTTTAATGCATTATTAAGAACGCTGGGCTTCAAATGCTTATAGAATTAACGAAAGTTCTCTTAAATGTTTAATTTAAATATTTCTGCTTTTAATTGTAACTACTATAGATATTTTGAATTCCCTGTATTTAAAACCATGTTTGTGACATTTGTTTGAAATGTTGTAGTGCTATGTTGAAAGGAGACGTTTCCTGAGATAGACGCCTAATCGTATCGAAATGAAAATCAGTCATTCTCAACAAGTAGCAACAAATATGACTATCAGCTTAATTTCTATAAATTTTATACGTATGGCTTGCAAATTTGAAAAACATATAGTATCATTGCTAATGAAGGCAAAAAATCGTTACCACTTTCTTAATTAAATTTTTTAGTCATTTATGAGCAGCATGTCTACATTCCACCTATTTTACCATAATTATGAGAATCTGGAAAAGCTTATTACCATATACAGCAGAATATTGAAACTAATCTTGAGAATCCAAGGCGTCATTACTAATGAAAGCGATTTTTGAAACCTTATGAGACAATAATTTCCCATTAAATCAGGTGGCATAATGGGGAAATGTGAGAGCAATAATCTGCAGAATTTGGAGATGATTTAAATAATTTCGTTGAATTATTAGGTTTTTCTTTAAGCAAGAAACGAGAAAATCTTTTACGCCCTCGTCGACATTCTGCTCAAGTGTCTTCCAACTGCTAGATGGACATGCTACCACGGTAGCACGCAAGGGGAAAAACGATAGTTTCTTATAACTTAAGACGAAGCTGCCTACACGAGAGTAGCCTAAAGCAAATTCACGTTATTAAATTATGCGTAAATTTGTCTGTAAGGTTTCGATATTCATAATTGTCCTGCTTATTTTTGGAGAATAAATACCCATCGCCGCCATAGTCGAATAGTGGTTAGCGTCCCTGACAGCCGTGCCGAAGCGTCCGGATCTGAATCCCGCAGAAGGCATCGATGTTTGTAAATGAATAGTGTCGGTGCGGCATGGCGGCACTTTAAATATGCGTCGAGCAGAAAGTCCTCTGGTGTGAGCTGGTGACCACACGAGGAGCAGGAGACCCTTGGACCCTTACCCACTGGTGTTCTCCCATCAAAATTGGGGGCGGAGCTGTGCCAAATCGCACTGTCATCTGTTAGGTGCTCAAGCCTGATGGCCACGACAGGCGTAATATAGCGCTCCTTGCCACGAGGAATTTCCTGGGCTTCGGCTGACTAAGTCAGGCAAGTGAGCATAAGCAGCAACGACCAAATACCCATCAACGCATTATTTTGTTTGTTTGCAGTGCAGGTAATATATTTTTCAAATGAGAGCTTTTCTTTCACTAAATGTTCTATACATTGAACATAAGTTCTGTGAGGTATTATGCAAACATTTATGAAAGTGTGCTTTATAAGGGATCACACCTCTAAGATTATGCAGAACAACCAGAATACATTTCTGGATTTACAGATATTGAAAGAGTCCAAATTCTGAAAGGTTCCAGAATAAACATGATGGTATTCTTAGGAACAGAGAGTGGTCTGCTAGGACTCAGCTAAAGCATGCGGTGACACAGTGAGGCATTATGGCACTGTTGGTCAGTGGAAGCAAATCACTACTAAAATGAATAAAGTTGGACTTAAGAAGAAACCTTGAGGAAACTGTTCTGGTGCTTATAGGTACCAGACGTTAAATACTAACTGTTCCAATCGAAACCTGAAATTAAATAATATGCCTACAATAATATCAAAACCAAATCTGTACTTGTGTTGTGTAATTTTTTTCCAAAAGAACTAACCCGAACAACCCCTAAGACCAAGCAGGAGTACTAGTGTTAAGAACATTACACAAGACATCATAAGAAAATACTCTGAATCAAATATATATATATATATAGCCAAGGATATTTATTTGAGCACTATAAAGAGGACACGCAATCTTACAACTTAATTTCCCTCTATGGTATCAGGGAGACAACTATTTAAAATAATGCCTTTAGAACAAATTATATATATTGCTATTTTCAGATATGCACCGAGATGACATTAAACAAAAATTTCACCGTAAAAATTAATATTAAATTTTCATATGCAGTTATCAAACTCTGCTGGCCAGCATAAAAATACACAGTAATTTAATGAATCACCGAGCATGGTGTCTTAAGTGTTTACCAATATTGATAAAGATTACTTCATTCAAAGAAAATTCTTAATTTACACAGGTAAAAATTACATACATCAATTAAGAAATCCCTTAGGCAGTTAGAAAATATTTCATATTCATGTAGACCCGTTGGAGAAAAATGAGTACATTTATTCCTACATTCAATTACTCAATTAGAGGTAATGTAGAATTTAAATTTTTATTTGTTCCTTAATTTGCAAAAGTTAAAGTTAATTCTCAACAAAAGTAGTAACAACTTAAAAGTAAAGGGTAAAATTTAGGTAGGTTAACTGATTTACTACTCTGTCTTAATTCATAATATATATAAATTTTAATTACATTCCAAGTTAAAGTTAAAAGGTCCTAAATAGAGTAATAGTGCAACAATTGCTTAATTAAACAGCCTGGATTTAAGATCCAGCAGAAAAACTTTTGACTAAAAGTTAAATAGAATTTAATTAGAAATTAAATATGCATATTATTACTCCTTATTTTAACAAATCATAACTGGAAAATTTTTCTTCAATTACTCAAATCCCTTTCATTATTTTAATTAGCCTTATTATTTAGGAGACATGTTCCCAGAACTTAGGTTGAATGCTATACTAAATTTCAGTGAAAGGATGAACCAAAAACTTTTGAAGCTTAATTAAGCGTTAACTTATCTGATAAATTCTTTTCCGGATGACCAATCCATAGCAGGTGTTGACCAAGGCTCTCCTGACGACCAATCCTTAACAGATGTTGAACAAGGCACTCCGAGGAGAAATCTGGACACTTGGGTCAGACAATATGAAGATGGTAAATTCGGAAGGGTTCACGGATCGTCACGTCTCTTCCGTCAGCATGCAAATGATGGTAATGTGCATTTGTGCAGCATAACAGATCTCCTAAAGGTACCTAAATGATGGTAAGGTGCATTTGTGCAGCATAACAGATCTCCTAAAGGTACCTCCCTTTCCGACTGCACGTAAATCTTGCGAGCAGGAGATCAGGCTCATCCTGGCGAGTTGATGGTAGTACTCGGATCTAAGTGAACGATCAGGGAGAAGCCGGATTAAGCTGGATTCAAGTTGCATCCACTATGGGGTTAACGCATTGATTCAATGAGAAAAAACAACATTCTAGACTCCTACACGGGGATGGTAAGGTGCGGAGGAGTAGGCGTTCAACCGATCTTTTTAGACGTACATCTTTTTCTTATTCCTCATCTCCCCCCTCAAATGAAGCCAGCAATCGTTCTATTCAGGGCAAGACGTAAACATGTCCACTACAGGACACCCTGGGTCAACATCGGCTCTTCCAGAGGAAGAAAACTGCAAGTGCTTCTTACAGCTGCGAATCCAAGGCAAAAAGGGGCTGAGAATGGCCTTGCACGCCGTTTTTAATCGTCCAGAATCCAGAATTTTCGAAAATCACCAAATTTGGTGAATTATTATGCGAATCTCGCCAAACACAAAACAGTGCTGCGAAAACTTAGTTTTTCCTTCTACACACCAAAAAAAATTCTACCCTCGCCACCCCCTTCGCCACCGGAAGAGGGGTGAGGGAAAGAATTTAACAACCCTACCTCCCGACCGGACGCTGTACACGACATTGGACGAAAGTGCTCGAAAAAACACTCTATTAGCAGAATAAATTTTTAGACACGAAATTTAACAATTTTAGCAATTAAATGGTCATAATTCTCCAACGGGGCGACGTACAGTCATGAAAGTAGATTCATAAGAAAGCTAATTTTTTTCTCTCTAAGAGGTATAAATTCCATCTATGTAAATAAAAAGGAAGTATTTTGAAATTTCAAATATTACGCAGAAAGCAACCGATTTCCCATTGTCTCCTTTTCCCGAAAGCTATTACTATCGAATGCGTAACGTAAGAATGAGAACTCTGCTTAACTCGCATAAAAATAATTGATTCAATAACGTAAGCGGCACAACTAGTGAAGAAAAATTTAGAATAAGCATAAATTAATGCATATAATTTTACTCACTCAATAATTAATTAACAAATAAACTGCAATTAACTACATATTAATCCACAATTCTAAACTAACTAAAATCGCTACATAACAAAACCCAGTAATACTAGATAGTAAGAGGAAATTATATCCACAAATATTCTTATTGGTAAATTCTTTCAAATGTAATACTTTTCATATTTGTAGAAACAGCAATGGAAAATTCTGATAATATTGTGAAAAGAACTCAAAAGGGTGAATTTAAATAGCAAACCAACATGCCCACTTTCTTGGATATTTTCATTAATTTACTTGCATATGAATAGTGTTAAAAATGGCAGGTATGTTCAGACAGTTTCAAAACTAAAATTATTTGCCATAAGTGTATCGTCGTTATGTGTGTCGTTCGTGTACCTTCCAAGTACTCAAATATTTGTCAGTTTTGAGGAAAAAATTTTTTTTTTTCCATATTTCCAATAAACAGAAATAACCACTAAAATGGACTTACATAAGCGTATGCTGCCTTTCAAGGGATGCAGGTGAAAGAAAATAAGAAAAATTAGCATGGCTAAGACATTGCAAAGAAAAGTATAAAAGTATGATAGAAATTCTTTCTTTATTTATACATACGCACGTAGAGTTAAAAGATATAATTCACAAAATCGAGATTTCGTGAACCTAAAAAAAGTTTTAAAGTAACAAATACGAATGTGGAGAAATTCCTG
>KK118954.1:28871-53075 GCA_000611955.2 Stegodyphus mimosarum
AAATGTTACTTAAATATAGGCAAAATTAGGAAAAGTAAAGAATACTTTTTTTTAAAATTACAGAACGGAAAATTATTCTCAATGGCTTACACTGTTAAATCCTACAGAATTGCAATCATGCGATAATTTCGCAATAAAAAGAATCCTTTTTGATAAATATCCACGATTCCAGAAGTTTTGATCTTTTATAGAGGTAGTCATCTTAGAGAAATAATGGTTAATTTCAATATATATTTATATCCGTAGAAATATTTGCCACTTTCCCAAGTAGTTGTTTGACAGGTGAAGTTCTAGATATTTATTTACTAATACTCTCAGATTCCGAAATATATTTATATTTTCAGAAATATTGGGCAGAAGGTGGCCGTCACCAATGTGTTCCTTTATGTAGCAGAGATGTTTTACGTTGTAATGAAAATGAATTCCTCATTATTTAACTATCCCCCTCATTAATTAATTTATGAGATTATTAATAAAAATTATTTTATTATTAATAAGAACTAACTAATGACTAACCAAAGAGATTTAGCCGAAGCTAACACAATTCTAGCCTAGTTGGCCCTTAATACTATTATATTAGCCAGGGATTTATGAAAAAGCACGTAATATAGCCGAGTGTAATAACAGCTTAGAGAGACGTAGCCCAAAGGCAAACACACGCTATACAGGTATCCTCGCTGTTTCCATTGAAGTCAGTTGAACTTGATTTATAGACTATTCTCCTTCTCATTTGCATTTAACGTCGATTCTAAAAACTCATCCTGGTAGGGAGTTGCATGTTGAAGCTAGAAGAGATAGTAAAGAAGCAATAAATTAAAAATAACTGTTATAAAATTAAAATAAACTTTACAAGATAAAGAAAACATATCAACTAATATTCTTTATTATTACAATGGAATTTCGTCTTCCAAAATGCTGATAGTATGTAATGATTCTAATGATATCTAATAAGGCAGCACAAATGATTGAAATTTATCCTATAAATATATTCCTTCCAAGCAAAGGAAAACTCCGTTGGATCACTGTGCTTTTCCTTTCTGAATAGTCTTAGGTAAAAAAATAACATGATTTAGTATTTTTCCTCTGATTCGTCTACTTCTGTTTCATCCGTGAACTACACTATGCACAAGATAGGTAATTTTCCAATTCGCCGGCACAAATCTCGCTAAGCAGACTTTATTGGCAACGACATACAGTATACACATAAAAACTGTTAACAAATATTAGTTCTAAGAAATTTTACTTTACAGGCATAAACATTTTAATATTGTTTATTTTTTTTTTCAAATGTAACTTTCGTTATGGTATTTTTAGCCTTTAACATCATTGATTCATTACTCATGAGTACCATGATCGTGCAAACCAATTTTTAAATCATATCAACACTAAAATACTGCAAAGGGAGAAATTGTGTGACAAACATTGAAAATAACATATCACTAAGTTAAATGAGTATCAACCAATATAGTCGTAAATACCATAACGATAATACAACAAGTGTAATATTACATACCAAAGCGTGGTGTGAAGCCATTGGCATAACCTGTTCTAGTTTTAATTTAATTTATTGGGTCCAGTATTCTAAATTATGAGTGAAACAAACAAGATTAAAAGACTAATCTTACATTTATTTTGTATTTAACAATAAATTTCTACATTTTTTTCGGGTAGTGTACAGAAGAAATCATCTGGTGACTAAAGCCGGAATAATGAGTTGATAAACAGAAACGTACCCAACAGCAATATTTGTTTAACATATTACATTTTAGGTGGTGGCACATAGTCTGTTGAAACAACAAAAGAAAAAAAATTTACATACCTTAATAACAATAAGTTAATACATTAGGGGGCTTTCTCACTCAGATTAATTTTCGATTATGGACACTTGTCCTTCCTTGAAGGGAATACATTTTCCCCGACAGTGGTAGAAAATCTGTAAAAACAATAATAAAACAAAAGATGTTCTCCCTCTCCATGGCTTCCCTCCGACAGTTTCGCTGGTCATTTCTCTCCAGTTTTACCTTGGACAGACAAATACTCAGTCTCAACAACTGCTTCTTGGCTGGCGAAAACTTCCGAATCCCTCGTCTCGAAGACAGCTGCTGGCTCTTTTTCTCCTTCTCGCCAGCCCCTCGCTTGGCGATGCTTGAAGTTCCAAAAGCCGCCAGTTGCAAGGCAAAACTATGAGGAGAATTCAAGGCAGCAAGGTGAGACTATGGGTTGGTACGCTGGATGTTGGCGGATAATCCTTATTTCTGCAAGAATTACAATCGCCGCCAAAAGCTCAACCACCTTATCTACGAATGAAATTAAACGTTCCTGCAGCTAGCCACCCACAGGGTGTCACTTCAGCATGGTGGAAGCCTAACGGACTCCAAATCACCCAGTGCTAAAACCCCGGCGTGGCGTAGCTGCACACACACACACAAAAACTTTTGAAGCTGGGTGCAGATTAAATTAGCTACTTAGGGAACACTTTTGTGAATTTATAAGGTATTTCTCCCGGCTTCTTAACATACCTTCGTGGTGTAGTTGTCAGCACGCTCGGCTCGTATTCGAGAGTTCCTTGGTTCTAGTCCTGGTGAGGGCACTGCTCATTTTTCATCTCTCTTGCTTCGAAATAACCTAATGTCTCTAAAAATTATAAATATTATCTTCTAGTTATGTTAAAAGAAAAGAAAGTACTTCAGAAATTATAGGTGTTTTAGCTTCCTGTGAGTTACCGCTGGATTGATTTCAAGTATTGTTGGGTCCTTCATTGAATCGATATGATATTACAAGTATTTTGTAACTTGTGATCGGTCGTTGAATGAATGAATTATGCAATTTGGTATAATCCATCTTTGATAATCTGAACCAGATACTTTACTATTATATATTACGAAGGTATTTACGTACTAGTTATGGAAATATCTAATGAGCGTCACTTTTTCCCTTATAAGAGCTGAAAAATTCTAAAGTAATTCCCTCGCATCTCGTCCCTTTGATGCAAATGATACTTTCGTGAACATTTCCATTCAACACATTTTATAACCTGGTCCAAATGTACTTTTACTATTCAATTTTATTTGAGTTTACAAATAGCAAATGGAAACATTTAAAATGTAACTAAAATTTGTTTTTTTAACTCAAAATGTTGATATAAATTTAAAATTAATAAATTTTGATATAAATTTATAACTAATAAATGTTGATGTAAATTTATAATTAATAAATGTTGATATAAATTTATAATTAATAAATGTTGATATAAATTTATAATTAATAAATTATTATGAAACTCACCTTATCAACATATATTCAAACATATATTATGTTAAAACTAGTTCAAGATATTATATACTTCCTTTCTAAGGAGAAGAGGCGTTGATAAAGTGTGCATTTTTTGCTTTAAAAGCAATTGAAATACATTGCTCTTATATTAAAGTTTAGTTTTTTTATGCCTTTAATTAAATCTGAGTGCTATAGTTGTAGAATTATCAACAATTTAAAAGTTGTTTAAGTGGTACTAAGCTAAACCGCAATTTGTTTACATTTAAATAGAATAGTGAATTAAGTCTGTTTGGGTTACCAACTTAAGTGTCTTTTTGCCGAGTGGGAGCAAAAGTAAACTTCAATTGTGTGCACCGAAAAATATGTCTTCCTGCCTGATGGCCGAATTTATTGTTTTTGAGTAGAAACTGCAGTTTTAATTGAAAAATTACTTTTTTCTAACTGTTTATAATTGTATTTGTTGTCTTATGCCTTTGTGTATTTTAAAAATTTTAATGAGTTTGTGTTGAGTTTTTATGTATTATTTAATGTCTTGCCTCTAAGTGATAAATGAATTGATTGACTGATAAGTACAACTCTAACGAAATTTGAGGAAATGAGTTTAAATGAAACTGAACAAAAAATGTGTGTAATTTAATAGGCCGTCCAAGGAAGCCACGTGGTGTACACATCAGATTTCTTTAACGCGCTTTTAAGAAGACTAACTGATGTTGAAACAAGACATCGTGTATCTGCTTGAAATGAAAAAAAAATATCTTTCAGTCTCATCCAAAGAATACCTAGTGGAATACATATTACATTATATTTAATTGTATTTCACTTTTCTACATAAGAACATCTAAAATTTTTTTATGTGTAGGAAGATAATAATAAATTATCCCGATCAGGAAAGACACATAATTCTGAATGGCAAATAGGAGAAAAAATACTTTTTCTATTTTACTTTATGTATAGCAAAATACGGAGCAAATACATACTAAGAATTAAATAAAATAAATATGAAAAGGCATAACAAGGTAAAAAGTGGAGCACTTACTTCCTCAAGGTAATCTGATCTCAGTGCAAGACAGAAAAGTATCTACTTCAATACACATAACCTAATTCAAAGAAAGTTTCTGAAATTATTCTATTGAATAACTTTTTTTCATAAACCCTTAAAAGGTTTGGGCAAAGAAAAAAGAAGAAATATAAATCCAGTTACTATTTCGTTTTGCTTTTTCAATCCTCGGGAGCTATTACAACAGAAGTAGCCGAAATTTTCTTTCTAGTTTGATAACAAAAAATCCTCAAAGAGATCCCAAATGTGTCAATGGTCCTGTTCTAGTTAAGAAAGCGGGAGATTTTCTTTTGATACCAATGAATAAATACACGTGAATTGCTTTTAGACGTAAAAATACAGGCCTAGAATTTCTAATCGAAGAGGTGAAATAGTTTATCGTACATGGTAGGTCTGTTTCTTTGTAAAACGTCCCATAACGCCCCTTATATATCCCACATCTATTTTTTTAAAGTGCATTTGTGAAAATCGTACTAAACGATTATACGCAGCCTAACAGTTTTGAATGTATTAATTAATATAATTAAACATTTATTTCTCAGATCTTTCGGTCAGAGATTGTATGTTTACTTTGTTTTACTTCAACATGTTAACTCTTTCTCACAGATCATCTCAACACATGGCTGTTACATATGTGATTGCGTTTTGTATTCAGTCATTACATCTTCTAAATTTTCATAAATACAAGGCAATCTGATAAGCGGACTACTTGAATTATTAAAAAAATACGTAACCTTTTTTTTTCGTGTTACCTGATAATGTTCCTAACTACTTCGTCCATGCTGAACGCAGAGGAAACTATTAAAATGTTTAGCAAACTATTGCTGAGTTCAGGTGTTTAATGACAAAATCCAGAAAGGGGTTTATGGAGAAAATTAGGTATTTTTTTGAAGCAGGAAAGATGAAAAATGAACAGTGCCTTCGCCGTGACTCGATCAAGGAGCCTAGATGCTGACCGCTACACCACGAAGGGCATGTCAAGAATTTGGGAAGAAATGCCTCATGGGTTAAGACACCCTTTTATTCCCTAAAAGAAATAATAACAAACGGCCTCTTCTTGTGCTTACTTGAAACCCTCCACTTGCGCTTTAAATCAAAATAAGAAATTAATGTAATACTAAACTAAACGGATTTCACTGAAGCTGCTCGAAATTTCCTAATGTAGTTGGCCCTTAGCTAATCGACAATTATCAGCAGGTACGTACAATACGGCCAAGCGTAGTTGGCTTAGTAACGAAGTAGCTTGACAGCAAACAGGCGCCACTAAGAACTCCTAAGCTCTCCTACTGAAGTAAATGCTCCTTCTACCTCTTTTACATGCAACGCGATACTAAAAACTCATCCGGGTAGGGAGTCGTAAGTGGGAAACAAGAATTTAAAGGAAAGGCTGGTAGAAACATGAGGATTTTTTTGAAGCAGGAGTCATGAAAATTGAGCAGTGCCCTCACCGAGACTCCAACCTTGGTCCTCTCGAATACATGCCGAGTGTGCTGACCATTAGACTACGAATTCATGCTAAGAAGGCGGGAGAAACACCTTATATTCTCCCGCTTTTAAAGGGCGACCTAGTCGTCAAATCCTGATGGTGGAGAATTATCATCCACCACCGTTTTTAGTTCGGTCGCCACTGTAGAGTCATTAGGATATATTTTTGAAGCAGGAGACATGAAAAATGAGCATTGCCCTCTTTGGGACTCGAACCTCTGATCTCTCGAATACGCGTCGAGTGTGCTGACAATTAGCAATAAAGGCATGCTAAGAGGCTTGCAGAATCACCTTATAGGGTTTCAAAATTAAAAAAAAAATGTTATAAAATTGAAACAAAACTTAAATCTTCATCGATTAGTACCAATGTAAAATCAAATGAATTTTAATTAACTGCATTTTAAAAATATATGTATGTGGTAATAACAACATATGCTGGAAAAAAATACTTTCGAAGAGATCAAGAGTAATGGTCCGAAGGACATTCTAACTTATAAGTGCGGTCCACATAAAAAAAAAAAAGAATTTGATAAGCACAGGTCTGACTAATCACATCTTACAAGAGACGTGATAAGAATGAGTATTTAAGGTGAGGGCAATTAATGCAGAAAATGGAAAATTCAGTTCTCTAAGTCACGGTTGTTAGTACTTCATTTAGAAGACAACGAGAAACATAAAAATAATTAAAATGTTTTTGGAAGGAAGCAGTTTTAGAGGCAGAAGTTTATGAATTCGGAATGGCTTTATGTTAATCTTCATATTACTCGACGTTTACAGACTTTTAACATGAACTTTGTACGTTGCAAAGACATGATTTAATTACCTCATGAAACTCTTCTCGAGTAGTGCCTTCATTTTCAATTTAGATACCCAAAACGACGCCTGACATTAATTCTGTAGTTGAATTAGAATGAAGCTTTTAACCTCTCCTAGAAGGCCCGTCAGCGCCCAAGCGGTAAAAGACGCTGGTAGTTCGGTCCGGGGTTCAAGTCCTGGCAAAACGGGGTGGCTGCATGGATGCCTTTGTCGTTTTCCCCATGTATAAGGAGGATAGAAACCAGGCTTCCTTAAAATGTTCTCCACGGGAGGTTCCTCCATTGCCATGCACTGCCTAAAGTAAAAAATGATACATAACACCCTCAACGATGCGTTTTTGAGATTATCTATTGGACAACATTTAGATTAATGAACGAAAAGTATCAGCAGTCCCTTGTGTAATTGTTGTGTATCGTATGAAGTATTACCTTCCGTGTTAAGTGCTTATGTAGCCCAAAGTATGATATCAGAAATCCAAAACATTTGAGAGCTGCCAAGACAGTAAAGTGGTTAGGGGAACTTACTGCGGTACCAAAGAGCCCGGGTTCGAATTCCAAGGAAGGCATAGATGTTTCTAAATGTATAGATTCGCATGAGGGAATCTAAATATATGGCAAGTCAAAAGTCCTCTGGTGTGGTTTAGTGGTAGATTTTCGGACCACTATTTGGGGTGCTCTGCTTCAAAACTGGGGTGGAAGTCGAGTCCCAGCCTCCTTCTGGTTCTAACAACCATTCTTTCATGAAATTCATAGACAAAACAACAGCAACAAAACATTTGAGAATGCAAATTTCCACATGAAAAATACGTAGAAAATTTCCGTTGCATTTATGCGTTTTCATGCATAGCTTTTATTCGACTTATGTGCTTTAAATTTTTGGATTTTAATGCTCCATTTCAGATTTTTGGCAAATATGCCTTATAGAATTTACTTTTAGAGCGGAACAAGGGCTTAGAAAAGTAATATTAAATGATCTAGTGTTTCATCTTAGCATCATAAATAGGTAAACTTGTTCTGACAAAAAATTTACGTTTTTTTATCCAGTCATCATTCCAGGACTGCCTTCAATGAGTTAAAACATACGTAAAAATAATTAACAACGTTATAGTACGATTTCATTGATTAAGGCAAAGAAGGCGTGGGCAAGCTACCTGGTGGGTATGCCTTCATGAATGGCTTTCTATGGGGAACTCGTTCTTATCCACTCTGTAAAACTACCAAAAAGCAGCCCTTGCAGCCAGCTTCCTCGTCGAGAGTAGAGCACAGGTCTGTAACGCTGGCCCGCAATGAACAAATTAACAACAAAAGTGCTACAACCAAGGTTCAATATTCTATCTTAAAATGAAAATTAAACTATATAAATTCTTTTAGTATATTCTATAAACAAAAGAACAAAATTTAGAAATAATTACGACAAAGTTTAACTCATTATCATACAACACGTTTTTAATTTAATAAGGATATCTGGTGATGCAAATTTTCCAATAAATATCTTGCATTTACATACAAATTACTGCACCAGAATTCTGGGATCAATTTATTTTCTTCTTTTCTTGTGTCTTGCTTCAAACATTTGCTTAAATAACATCCTTGAATCAAAGATTCAATACGGGCGCCCTCAGGGAATAATCGATGTTTACACGGTTACAATTTAAACGAAAACGGAATAAAGGATATTGGTTTATACGTCTTACATTTTCTTACTTGCTTTGCATACACTTTAGGAAAATTTTTACTTTTCTTTCCATTTTTCTGCATATGAAAATCATACCAAAACTTATGTTTGTCTTTAGCTGTAAACATTTAGAAAGTATTGGAAATATTGATCTCTTTTTCATACCACACTTACGTTTTAAGAATTAAAATAAGAAAAAAATAACAATTTTTGTGTTAACTTGACACACTTTTAGGATTAATTCAAAATAAATTTTAGATGTTTCGTACGGTTGTCTATTTTGGGACTATGTGGTATTATTGGTGAATAATTGTTTAGCCTTCAGATGAAACGAATACAAAAATTGTTGAGTATTTTCATTTTATTTACTTCCCGGTAGCTACAAAAAATAAAACAATTTTGTATTTTGTTCAAGAGGAAAATAATTCATTTAAAAATTTTCTTTCTGCAAAACTGAACGCAGTTTAGTATTTTTGAACGCAGTTTAGTGCAAACGTTGTTTTAATAATTCCTATTAAATGGATGACAGTTTTTCAGTAAGATGCTAATCGATTTTGTATGTCTAATAGAAGCTTCAGAATTTTATTGGAAAAATATTATTTAAAAGGCAAAATAAGATGTCTCTGAAAAGATTGCTAGAAATAAGCCTTGTTTTTTCTTTCAAACTTAATTCTTCCATGGCGTTTAAAATTATTTTTAAGAAAATTAATAACGGGACGTTTAACAGATTCACTTACTAAATGAGTGATATTAGATTCGTATGCGATTCAGAGTGAATGGCATTAATTGATAAGTTTATTTCTTTGGTACTATTATTACTGCAGCAATGTATAACCGACAATCTCTATTCTTAGAGTAGTTATGATTGTAAAAGCTGGATAATTTTTTGTTTCATAATTACCCTTATATGTGATTGTTGCTCTTCACTTTAAAAACCCGGTTTTGAGAGGATTAAATGCAAAGGTTACTGCGTATTTATAAATAACAAAAAATCTGATGTGTATATACTACATGACTTCCTTGCACGGAATATTAAATTATTCGCATTTTTTCCTGCATTTCATTTAAATTTATTTCTTCGAATTTCATTAGAGATATATTTCTCATTTAATTAATTCAGTTCTCACTTCGCGACAAGCAAAATACGTGAATCTTTATTAAAAATTGAAAAATATAAATACAATTAAAACAATTTAAAAAACAATTTTTACAATTAAAATTAGAGTTTCTACACAAAAAAAAAAGCAATTCTGCCAGCGCGAAAAAAAGCAGGTTCTTTAGTGCACGGAGGTGGATGTTTACTTTTGGTCTCAGTCGGCAAAAATACACTGAAGGAATAGAAATTGACCTAAATTTTTGTGGAAGCTATGCTGACTCAATACGTAGGATAATTTAATAACTTAAATAAAATTTCCAGAATGGATTAAGCAAAATGTAATTTACAATAATAAAAGATGACGTTACTCTGTTGTTGTGAAGCTTAGTTTCTCTAGCTTGGCAACAAATCCACTATAATGCTAGGTTTCAAATGTAAACAAATATGACTGCTATGGTAAAAAGTAATTAGGCTTAGCCACACTTAAACAACTCTTAAATTGCTGATATTCTACAACCATTGAGTGGAAGTTAACTAAAGGCACGAAAACCTTAACCGGAAGATAAAAACAACATAATTCAATCATTTTTAAAGCAAAAAATGAATAATTAACCAACATATAAGAATAAAAGGACTAAGCTCAATGAGACAAGTAACAGAGTGGGTATATATCTATTTACATACTTTTGGTGCGGCCGATTGCCACCAAAAAGAACTGTGCGTACGTACGTAGAGACGCCAAGAAAAAAAAATCTCTTCCAAATCCATTTTAAATTAGTTTTATAATTCGTTATGGGAAAAAGAGTCCGTTATTCTGTCCTTACGTACAGATGTTATGTAGAAACAGCGTTAAATTGTATTGGATAGCGGTCAAAATGCATATTTTCGTTGAAATATGGTACCCTGAATTTTTCCTGATTACAGTACTTCAATTACTTTGTACAAGGAATTAAAAAGATAAACACTAAGTTAAAGAAATATTAAAAAACTGGTTGAGATAGTAAAGTTATAGGAATCTATACCTCAAGAATAATAAAATACACACCTTCCTTCGTAGTTTATATTTTACTTTTTTAGTATAGTTGACTATTAAAATGTGTTAATCAATAATGCTTTCGCAATAATTTTAAATAAAATTCTTGTTTAAAATTCTATTTTCTTAATTCGTATACAGTATGATGGGTGATTGAATTTTCATATAGATTCGAAGTATTGATTTTTTTTTGTTTGATTATGAGAAAGCATTCGAGGGCTCTCTGGAAAAGGAGAGGTATCGTGGAGGGATTCTGAAGGAAAATTGCCTCGTATATACTTTACACATGGGGAATATCCCGAAAACGCTTCCAATAACGCTTATACAGCTGGTCCGTTTACCAGGATTCGGGTCGTAGACTGAACTACCAAAGTTCTCGATGTATTAATGGAAAACCGCCTTGTTTTAAATGCTAGATTGTTCAAACATTTGTATAAAATAAAAATGTTTAAAGCGTAAATATAATAAAATGCCCGTCTTTATCGAAATTCCCGACTTAAGGGCAATATCTAACTGAATGCATATTAGATCACGAATGATACAATGTGTATAAGTCTTGAAACAAAAAGAAATCGGCTGTTAAAAAGGAAATAAATTAAAACTCAGCAAGAATACTTTTTATCTGTGGTCTTTGTTGACAGGATATAAAAACAGTACATATTGTTGCCTGCGTTCGAGTTCATAATTCACAAGTGGACATCAGTATCGCCACTGTGGGAGGGGTTTCAAAAATGGACTAATGAGGTTTCTCTTATGACGCTGAAATTTGAAACTGCGCATATGAGCGCATGTTGTTCTTTACGTTTTATTTTGAATTTCTTTAGCGGTTATAAATGTATGGCATATAAATGCAGCTATGAGTTTTGTAGAAAATCTCGTAGTGCTTTCATTTTATATGGTTATTTAATCGTCAACATTACACTTTCGCAAAACTTATCACGCACTGATATTCGGATTAATGTTCGTGGCATATTATCACTTTTTGTATCGCGAAAATGACTGAAGATGCAATAAGCCTCCAATATTTTGCATTTACTAACACCTGTGGATTAAGAGAATTCAAGTATATATATATATATTTTATTTAGGTGAGAATAAATGGAAATATTATAATGAATGTACTATTTTCTTATTTCAATGCTTGCATTTCTTTGGTTTGGAAAGTGTAGGATTCAAAATATATATTGTGAATAATCTGATTAAGCCTATTGTTAGCATTAAAAGTTATATATAAATAAATCAAATATATTCGTTATGAATAAGATAATTATATATCGTTTTGAAAAAGAATTCATTCTATTAGAACAGTGTTTCTTGTTCAAGCAATACATTTAAGAGTGAACAATTATTAATGTGAAATTTAACATACTAAATGTATTGTAATGCATTGTCTATTATTATGGAACAGCTTTTCCATATAGACTGCAATAAAAATTATAAGACTTTTATTATTTATATATATTATTATGCTTACATTTGACCTAACTTTGCATTGAAATTTTCACAAGAAATCCACGATTCTTTAATTATTTTTTAAAGGAAACTGCGTGCCTCATTTTCAATCATCTTGCTTAAAGGGCGTCAAAGGTCATGTGAAATCACAGAAACAATACTGGGAACCCGTTGGTCTATTCTAAAAGCACTCCCTCGGTGGCGATACAGATGTGCATTTAGGAAATATGCGTATGGTTCGTAATAGATTGAATACACAAGTGCGATAAAAGGTTAATGACATTTATTCTTATCACAAGAAATATAACAAAACGCTGGACTTTATTCGTGCAATATCACAATATCACAGAATATAATGTGTAGTTATCCTTTAAACTACTAAATACGTTAGAATACAACACAATGCTAAGATAAAATTAATCCAATCTAAAATAAAAAAATAGCTAAACAACAGCAACTGAACTGAGATTCCAGGTTCCGCTACATGCCAAGAGTAACATGCAGTTTGCATGTTTTCATCCGGCTGTCGAAAGGCAGGTGCCACTGGATGCTGGAGCTGGATTCGGGAGGGTAGTATAGATGGGGTGTATGAACTGAGATGTTTCGATCTGACTTTTTTAAGCTTTCAATCGGTCGCGAGAAAGTTCTGAAAATTTCTGCTTCCTCGAGATTTCTGCAAAGCAAAAGAACAGAATTGCGGTTACAGCTAACACAATGATCAATTACGTTTATTCAATTTAAGTATAAATTACGATATATCTGTTTATTAAATGTTAAATGAGAGTGCTCCTGCATTTTTACTTTTCCGCTGTAGCTTTTTCTTAAAATATGTCTCGTGCTGGATTGCACTGAGATATAAAACAATTTTAGCTATAATTCTACTAAAATTAGCTAACTAAATGCAAAATCCCTAACAATATTACTGAATTAGGTATTTAACAACACAAAAATAAAGATAAGAAGATTCCTCTGTGCCTTGAACAAATCACGCCCACACAGTAAGGATTCCAAGAATTGCAAAACTGCAATTCTTGGAAGAATTAAGAAGAATTCTTGCAAGAATTATAGTGTTTCGAAAGATTTACTTCTTTCCTCCAAAGCTTTCTAAGAAATACCAAAACAGCTACTAAAATAAGTAATTAGAATTCAACTTATTTCGCCTGAGTTTCATATAACTTATTTCTGATTTAAATATTCTCTTCGATTAAGCTTTGAGCTACGTGCAGCAGAAATCAAATGCTGTTTTTCTTGCATTTCTATCCTGTCGGGACAGGATAGTTAACGTATGGTTTAATCTAATGTTCCTCAATTTTTTTAATTATTGTGTTCTTAATTTTATGCATTGGTTAGCTGAGAAATAGTCTATTTCTATTTCATATTTCCCGAGAGACCAACTGTCTAAAGAACAGGCAGGTAATGAGAAATGTAGATACAGGTAAAAACATACATGTAATGAGGAATGCAGAATCATTTAAAATATAAAATTTCTTGTGTTTAGCATTTGTCAGCTTTTGCTGGTTCTTTTACACGAATTTGTTCACTGTCCTTTTTGTTATAGTCTGCTGAATCTGAATATGATTTTCGAGTTTTATATTTTAAAACATTACTATTTAAACTTTAATTTATTACCACACGAAGTTTAAAAACTTCCATATTTCACTTTCGTTGATTTTATGCAAAGGAACAATACAGTGTCTGTGGAATTTAATTTTATATTCTAGTCTGCTGTATCTGAATATGACATTTTTAATAGTCCAAGGTGGCAATCAGCCCAGAAGGACTATTACTTTCGTTTTGGCATTTTGCGTTGATTCACCAAAAGAGTTGTTTTACTTTTCAAATTGTTGGCACCAAATATTACTGCCCTGTATTATATCTAAAGACATTAAATAATGAAGACTCTGCATAAATGCGTGTATGTTTGTCGCATTTAGATAAAACAACGGTGCCTAGAGCCATCAAATTTTGAATAGTCAACGTTTCCGCCCAAATATGGGCATCTGGAAGCCCTGGAATTTGGTTTTTTTATCAATTTCATATTTTGTAACACTTCAACGAATTTTTAATTAACAAACTCAAGGATTTCAAAGCGAGCAATGGCAGCGTTGTACAGAAAACACATATTTATCTCCAGCGCATGAGACTGTGTATCGGAAATTCTAAAAGATACGCTCATTTTAAAATTATTTTGCAATATTGCTCTTGAACCGAATTCTGTGGTTTAAATGCAAAGAAAATGATATTTAATAAATAAGTGTAACACACAAAATATTACAAAAACACCCCTTTAGACGTAATTCAAAATCTGAAACATTTCAGATTTTTATATTTTTTTATTATTTTACAATTAATTTTAATTTCTCTTTCGTATATGTGAGATAAAAATATATAATCCAAAATCCAAACTTAAATTTGCTATTAATTTCAATTTTGGTTTCATGCGTGTAATACAAAATAATGTATTAAACAAAATTGTTTACTTTAATTCGGATCTGTCCTTTGAACCTGAATTTTTATTTGAATATTTCGTTTTTTTTGTTCTATAAAGAGTAATTGCTTATATTAAATCCTTCTAAATTATATCCCTTGTAAATTATTCCATGTCATATGACTCTTGCATGATGCTTATGACGCAGGCATTTACATAAAGCGTTCTGCCAAAAATCATTTCAGCTAGGAAGCTGAAATTATACAAAAATAAGAAGGCTTAACTATGATTTTAATGCATATGCAATCACATGCAGATATCATATGATATGGCTTAATTTTGAAACGACGCAATTTAAAGGCACAAGTTGTTACTATTTTTAGATCAGGAAGGGATATGTAGATTAAAATGGAGAACCAAGGAAATTTGCAAATTTAAGTCGATATATGATTTACATTTTTCTAACTTTCGTATCAACAGAATATAATTACAAATTTAATTAAGACGTCACAAATATAATTAAGAGAGTAGTCAGCCATCCAGTCGGAAGCACAAGGAGCAAAAACTGAAACAAAACAATTCAACGGGGAAGTTGAAAACTGTTCAATGAAACAACACAATAAAACTCGTATAATTAATAGAGCATAATAAAATATAGAAGTGTTGAAAATTTCTTGGTATCTTTCAAAGATCAGCCAAAGAATTTCCAATGGAGCCACTTTTCTGAATCATATGTGGATGACTGTAAATTCAAGAAATGAAAAAAAACTGTTTAATTAAATTTAAATTATTAAAAGCTTTTAAATGTGTAATACAGTGAGAAGATTTTAAAAAACTTTTCAGCTTTAATTAATTTTAATTATTCATCCAGATATAACCTGCTCTTATGTGACCGAAAACATTAATTTTAGAAAGACTGTTAATGAATTCTTGAGTAAGAAATCCGAATATTAATTCCGTAAATCAAAAGCAATATTCTAAGCTAATATTAATTAAATTTCGAACCAAAATGCAGAACTTCTATAGAACTTTACAAATCAAAAGCAGCTATTTTAAAAAAAAAGCTAAAATATTTTAAGGAATTACTCAAAGGAATAAATAAAATAAATAAAAGGGAAGTATGTCTAAAATTGATGAAAAATAAATAAAACCGATTTAATTAATTGAACTAAATTAATTTGAATGAAATATGAAAACGAAAATAAAACCTGAATAAAGCAAAACATCAGCATGGGCTAGACGCCTCGTAAAACCTGGATAATGATGTTTATAAGCAAGAGTCGTCTGATTTGCAAGAGAAATGTTTGATAAAATGAAAGCAATAAAATGTAAAAACTGACTTGAGGTGAGCTTGTGAAACTGAAAAATGATAGTTGAAGATATTAAAGTAATTTTGAAATTTAATTAAAATCCATTTTGTGTTACTAATGTTAAATACAGGAAAACGATTAATTAATTAAAAATATTTTTTAATAAATGGCTAATATCATGAAATAAATTTAAAATCTGAATTTTTTACAAATATAAATTAATAGAAGAAAATTATTTTTCTTCAGTGCATATGAAATAGAGGTATGTCAAAAACACTCTGAAGAGGAAATGATAAATAACTCTAAAATGTTTTCATCTAATTTCGCGTATAAGAGGACTCGAATAGAAGTGGTTATTAGTAACAGAGGTAAATATATCTTCAAATTTGCAGTTATACATATAATATCTACAAATTTATAATTACATATATCTATATATATATATATTATTATATATATGTAGAGATAGGTAACGTGATGATAATCTTAAATAAAATTTTTTTTTCATCTCCCTAATTAAAAAACTACGCTTTTCATTGTTACTTTCTTGTACGAAGTAAAGGAAGTATTGCAATCGCAAAAAATTTCGGGTAATATATTTCAACGAAACTATCCAATTTGATTGCTCTCGAATCAGTTTGAACAATCTTTTCATGTGGCATGTGTGTAAGGTTTTAGTTTAAACTAATAAAGTTTTATTTTAATTTTGCCCTTTTTAATCTGTTCTCATTTCAACCTCCCGTTAGAATAAGCGCGCGTTTCAGCTTTATGCTAATTTGAAGTGGAGCCAAGTTCTACTTAAACGATAGCTAGGAACCTCTCAGTGTGAGAGAGCTTTTAGTCTCAGACCACTGTTACTCTGTTCAACGTTCGCCTGACCAGCTAGTATTTAAATTCTAAGCCGTAGCGCTGTTACGTTATTACTTATTGAAGTAATTCTAAGTGCGTCAGTATTAGTTAAATCTTGCTACGCACCATTTAGTTTAGAGGCCAAACTCGCGTTCATAGCTCTGTGAGCAACGACTACTTAATTTCTAATTAGCTTTAGTTTAAATTAAATTTGATTGTTCAGTTTAGACCCAAGTGGCGGTCATTATTTTCTGTATCCCTCCCGAGTTGGGAAGTGGCTGTATATAATTGTGGTTTAATAAAAGAGGATTTTAAATCCCTCTGAAGTGTAGTTCTTCTACCACTTATTCACAGTATTCTACCACAGAACATAGCTGCATTCAGGTCCCTGTTCAAGATCAGGACTTAAGATTTAGTTACCTTTCACGAAGATGTTCGCCAAGAATATGCACCGAACACTCAGTCCTAACATGTGTACGTACGGACAGAATAAAAGATTATGTTTCAAAAATATATTGTAAAATAGACTTAAAATGGTTTCAAAAGCGACTTTTCGGGACGTCTGTACGTACGTACGTATGTATGCCTCTCGCATAATTCAAAAACGACTAGCCGTAGAATACTGAAATTTTATATGGGACAGCTATAGCATCTATTTGCGCATCTCTTTTTCTTAATTATCGGTGCATCAAACATATAAATGTGTATGTTAGAAATTTATATATTTTATTTACGTATATGATATAATAATATATCGATATTCAGTTTATATATACACTGGTGTGCAAAAATTAAGGGCGAAGTCGAAAAATTAGCATATCAGCTGAACGAAGAGGCAGAGCGAACAGAAAGACCAATCAGGATGTTAAGTAAGGTGATGTACGGTAGCACATGCGCAGATACGCAGGTAGACGTAATGGGGGAGTGTCTGAGTAGTATAAAGCATGTTGTCGGTGTAAGATCAGTATTTCTGGCAAAGAGATTGCACGCCGTATAGCAGTTAAAATCACACCGAGTTGCTGCCTCAGCGAGTAATGGCGAATAATCAATCTGCTAGACGACATCTGAATGCTTTTACCCGAGGTCGAATCATTGGGAAGTTGGAGGAAGGCCGCAGTGTGATAAGTGTGGCTGCAGAGTTCGGAATTGCTCACAGCATCGTTTCACGACTTTGGAGACAATTTCAAACTACAGGAATAGCTATCCGGGGGTTTAGTAGTGGTCGTCCACGAGGAACCACACCCGCAGATGACCGGTATATTGCCTTACAGGCCAGAAGAAACAGGCGGCAGACAGCGGGAGAAATCGCTAGACACACGACACAGGCGACTGGACGACCGATATCGCGTTTTACCGTGGCCAGAAGACTGCACGGTGGTGGTCTGTTTGCACGACGCCCTGTACGGTGTGTACCTCTAACGCCTGCCCATCGGAGAAGGCGTTCTCTGTGGTGCCGGGAACACCGGAATTGGAGAGACAATGAATGGGGACGAGTACTCTTTACAGATGAGAGCAGATTTAGTCTGAGTTGCGATTCTAGACACATACACATCTGGACAGAGCGGGGAACACGCAATAACCCCTTCAACATCATCAAAAGGGACTGTTTTGGAGGTCGCGGAGTTCTCGTTCGAGCAGACATAATGCTTGGTAGCCGGACCGACCTTCATATCTCCCAAGGAGGTTCGTCACCTGGGACTGCTATTGTAACGAGGTTCTTCTTCCTTACATGCGTCTTTTCACAAGGGCTATGGGTCCTCAGTTCCTCTTCATGGACGACAACCCTCCACCTCATCGCACAGTTACTGTCGAAGAGCTGTTGGAGAGTGAAGATATTGAACACATGGATTGGTCGGCAAGGTCTCTGGATCTAAATCCAGTCAAGCATGTACGGAACTTACTAGGGAGATCTGTGGCAGCACATATCTTATCGCCAGTAACGATTCCGAAACTGCGGTTGGTGCTACAAGAGGAACGAGCAGCAGTGTCTCAACAGCTCATTAACAACCACATATCCAGCATGCACAAATGATGTGAAACCTGCCTAGCAGTCAGGGGAGATCATATCCCCTATTAAAGACCGGATGTTTCTTGCTGGACACCCATCACAGGGATGTTTCGGCCTTCAGTCGCATTGCGCTCCATGCTACTTTTTCAATAAAGCTTCTTTTTATCCCTCTGATTTCTCTTTTAGTAAGTGTTGCTTACATTACTCATGTTCTTACGTATTGGGGATCTTACGGTATTAAATGTGTTGATTTGGAAAGCTTTTGTACAAAGTTATATTGAAAAAACCGTCTCGTCCTTAATTTTTGCACACCAGTGTGTATATATATATATACCCACTTCTTGCCCGGCTCGGTGAGCTCTGTGTTTTCATTCTTATATGTTTGTAAATAGTGCATTTTTTGCTTTAAAAATCTATGTTATTCTTATAATGCAGTTAAAGTTTTTATGCCTTTAATTAATCGAAATGCAATATTTGTAGAATTATCGACAATTAAAAAGTTTAAGCAGCGCAAAGCCTAACGAAGCCTCCAGTTGTTTATATGAAACCCTTAGTAGAATATTGAATTAAGTCATTTTGTGCACTAATTTCAATGTCTTTTCGACGAGTGGGAACAAAAGTAAACTTTCAATTTTCTTCGAAAAGTTTGTCTTTCTGCCCGCTGGCCGAATTCTTGTTTTGGTGTAGAAACTCTAATTTGAGTTGTACAAATTGCTCTTTAACTGTTTCTAAATGTATTTGGTGTTTTAGGTTTTTTTCTGTATTTTACAATTTTTTAAATGAGTTTGTTTTGAGTTTTTATGCATTTTTGTCTTGCCGCGAAGTGAGAACTGATTTGATTGATTGAGAAATATGTCTCTAATTAAATTCAAAGTAATAAGTTAAAATTAAGTGCAACAAAATATGTATAATTTAATAAGCCTTACAAGGAAGTCATGTTGTGCCCACATCAGATAATTTTCTACTCAATTCGATTATCAGACAGAAAAAAGTCTGGTTATACCGTTGAAGTGACTAATAAGTGAATAAATCGTTTATTATTTGCTCTTCTCCTTATTGCTGGATTCTCAATTATTTTTTCTTATTTGTTTTCTGCTAAAAATAGCCAAAGATTATAAAATGTATAGAAAAAATTCAATTTTTAATTAGATTTATTCTGTTTTAAGCTTTTCAATAAAACTTATAATCACTAATGAAGAGTTGTAAAAAATATCTTTGAAATCGTAGGCAGCATGTCATGCTTTTGTTAGGACACCTGTGACCTGTAGGGCAAAGGTTGGGCATGCCTGTTTCATATCTCTAATCTTAAATATTATTGTTGTGATTATCTTGCTAATGTATTTCATGACTGATTGGTTGCCAGAGTCCCAAGAACATTAGACTCCTATTCCCACCCCAGTTTTGAGCGAGGTAACCTGGTCTGAAGGTCTCTCAATCCTCTCACTTACCACCAAACCACACGAGAAATCTTTGTCTCGCCATATATTTAGAGCGCCCCATGCCGCAAACACACTATTACATTTACAAACAGTCATGCCTTTTCCGGGATTCGTACCCGGGTTCTTCGGTACCGTAGTAGCCTCCCTTAACCACTATAACGTTTGGACGGCACTTAAATATTGTCATAAAATTATATAAATCCTGAAAATTTGGGCTAATGGCAGGGAAATTATAAGTTTTTCTTGAAATGTAAAATTTTGAGTCAGGTTCACAAATATTTTTTTTTTAAATCCTTTACTATGCTTCTCTTATATCTACGCAAAATGAACTGCATATAAGTTAAATACTTGTAGAACTACTAAATAATTTATTCTATGCACTAATATTTTTCACAATACATTATATTATGACTCCTCATTGGGCGTAAAAACTATATTCTGAAACAATTTTTTTACAAAATGTATTCGCGGGTGAATAATATTATAATGCACTTAAATAAAGTAACATTGTAATAGCATGTTTTTATAATGTGAGAAAGTTTCGCTTTTAGGAAGTACCTATACCTCGTGGAAAGTGTAAAAAATGTACATTATAACAACTGAAACATTAACCTAAACTTTTCAGAAATTAGAATAGTGATTTTTATATTTCCAGTAATTTTCTAAACAGATAGAGCTGCTAGTTGTTATTTCTCCAATATGTTTCCAAATGTTTGTAATCTAGACATCTACGTACGTTTTCATTTTCTTAAACTTTTGCCATTTTTAAAGATCAGTTTAAAGGTCTTTTTCTTGTTGCCTTTTTTAAACGTTATTTTTCTATTCATATTTTTCGAGGCTTTCTGTAGCTTCGAAAGTTTATTTAAATATTTGCTAAACTTGAATTCAAAACCCATTGAAAGGGAATGGTAGATTCGGTTAAATTAAGCAACCCCTCTTGTCTCAGGAGGCTTTGATAATTTTATAAATTTTTTCCTGAAGTACCAAAGTGAATAAAATGAAGTTTTGAGAAAGAGAGTCCTTAGGGAGTGAACCGCAATGTCTTTTTTCTGATCTCGACTGCACCAAATGAATAAATATTATTTTGCAATAATTCTATTTTATTGTTATAATAATTTTGACTCCGCGTGAATAAATATTACTTAGCAAATGAAACCCGTCTCTCTTTCTATGATAATTTCATCTTGTAAGATTGAAATTTGCTTTGCAACGCAGCTTTATTTAGCTGTGTTGTTATGGATTGTTGAATATCGGTCATGCGTGAATGACTTTTAGTTTGCAATGAAACATTAATTAACCGTAGTACTGCAATGAAATTTATGAATTCTTAGAAGTGCACTTTGACGTGAAACAACTCTGAACACATTTCGTAAAGTCGGAAATTCGAACAAAACATCAGATATTGTACATTTTCAATTTTCTTCGGGATTACATTCAAAAGTACACTATACGTTTGAAAGAAAGAACACAAAATACGAATGAATGTTTTTACAATGAATGTCTTTACAAGGAAAAGCAATGTTAACATTGGAGCGACAGTTCCATATATATACATATATTAATGAGAACATCTATGTTATTAAGATATATATATATATAAATTAGAAGAATAATAATATTACCTTCAAAGAAGAGAAAGAAAAACTGAAAAATTAAAATCTTAAATGTTGAAGTATTAGTTAGTAAAATATTTTTAATATTTGCTAAGTACGTTATTAAAAAAGTCTGTTGTGTACACCACATGACTTCCTTATACGGAATATTAAATGATGCTCATTTTTTCCTGCATTTCACTTAAAATGATTGAATTAAATTAAATCTACTTCGTCGATAGCGCATAAACAATAATACAGTAAATACACTCGTTAAAATTCACTATATTTATTCACCATAGCGATACTCTGACGCTATGTTCACTTAACAGTGCTACATCTTATTCATTTTGTAACTCAGAATGCACAAAAATTATATCATCTGAAGAATAAGCTAACCGTTGTTACGTGTTTTATTCAAATACTATAATAAATCTAAAAATATGCTTAAAATATTAAACAAATAAAAAAGAAACCGTTTTTCACGGACGATTCAGCGCGGCTTACCTAATGCACAAGCGTTACTCGTAAACATTCTCCTCTGTCCGAGACAGACTGCCGACAATATTTGCTCCTAAAACGAAGCAGTTATTTCCTCGAATTTCATTAGAGATATATTTCTCATTAATTCTGTTCTCAGTTCGCGACAAAGCAAAAATACATAAAATTTCAAAATATCTTCATTAAAAATTTATAAAATATAGAAAAAAAAATAAAACACCAAGTAGAGTTAAAAAACAATAAAATATTTTTTTACTATTAAAATTAGTTTCCACGCAAAAACAAGCAAATAGGTCAGCAAGCAACAAGGCTGATTTTTCTGCGCACAGAAATGAAAGTTTAATTTTGGTCCCACTCAGCAAAAAGACACTGAGGGTGCAGAAACTGAATTCACTATTCTGTTATGTTTCAAATGTAAACAAATATGGCTGTTATGGTAAACACAATTATTCTTAGCCACACTTGAACAACTTTTAAATTGTTGGTAATTCTACAAATTTTGCATGCAGATTAATTAAAGGCATGAAATCCTTAACCGGAAGAGAAGAACAACAAAATTCAATCATTTTTAAAGCAAAAAATGCGCAATAAGACATGTAATAATACATATAAGAATAAAAAAGCTGAGTTCACGGAGCCGAGTAATATAAATATACACAGTTGGTGCAGCCGATTGCAATCAAAAAGCAGGGTGCACAACTACATATTAAACAGTCCTATATATAAAGTTCCAACGCTCTGAGACTACTCCTTTTTGAGTTATACGAGATACATACATACATACGAACATACGTACGTACAGACGCCACGAAAATGTCTCTTCTGAATCCAGATTAAATCAGTTTCAAAATTCGCTTGGGGAGAAAGAGTCCTTTATTCTGTCCTTACGTACAGAGATCACACAAAAACATCATTAAATTGCATTCGATAGCGGTCAAAATGTATGTTTATTTTGAAATATGATACCCAGAATTTTGCGTGATTACAATACTTCCTTTACCTCGTACAAAGAAGTAATAAGGATCATGTGAAAAGCGTAAAAAATTAAACTGTAAAAGCCGATAAAATGCAATTATTGTCATTAGAGGGAAACTGATTAAGTTTCCAAGTGGAGCAAATCTGTTTCAGTTCAAATAACAGTCATTAATTCATTTAAGCGATTATGTTTCGTCTCTTCTATTTGCAAGACTCTTAAGCCAATTTGAGTGAAACTGCTATTATTAAAAAAAATCAATTACTAAGCACCTGGTCAATTGGATCCAAGCAGCAAAGTGCGACCTAAAAAATTAAATTTCAATCACGCGTTCGATTAAATGCATAATGCAAGTCAAAAAATAACATAGTGTATTTTAAGAAATTCAATCGCTAAGCACCTGACAAATCAGATCCGTAAAACAAGCACAGAATAATACTAAAGTGCAACTATAAAGCACATGGTCAATTAGATCCACTAAACAAGCCAATAAAAATATAAAAGAAAATTGGCACAAACTTGCAAGAAAAAAAAAGGTACTTTCCCAGACATAACTGCTTCATCAACAGTAAAAATTATGAATTACACTACCAAAAGTAGCCCAAACATGGCAAATATAAAATAAACATGAAGTAATATATATATTGCTTTATTATATATATATATATATATATAGCATTCATCGGGATTGCTCGAATCCTTTTCTTTAGGCCTCTCATCTTCAGAATCATTGCTCCCTCCTTACTTGTATCCCATAAGATGACAAATATTTTACTCGCAGTGATAGGGCACAGACAGTTTAAACACCCATATGTCTTCTCAGGGATTCAAATTCATACGCAGCGATAACGCAGAAAATTCCAGAGCCTGGCATGTTCTTATACTTTTGCTGACACAACTTTGAGATGAATATCGGTTTAGAGGACGATTAACCATATTTAGATATTTATTTCCCTTCATACACTATTAAATTTAAATCGAAATGTTAGAAAATAATACATACTCCACTTTTTCAGTACTTCAAATGTTTACTTTTGACTTTGGTATTTTTTCGATTAAAGATTCTTCATAGCAGATTTTTATGTTTTTAATATTTTTAAAGTAAAGGAGGTCTAGATAATACTAATTTAAAATACTAATTAAAATACTGACTAAAGGGTTTTTACATTCATCGTTTTCATTTGAATTTCTGTTCCTTGGAGATGGTATACGCGAATT
>KK118954.1:62095-99999 GCA_000611955.2 Stegodyphus mimosarum
CTCAGTTTTCCTTTAATAATGGGTTTATCAGGGAAGTAGTAGGACTGACTTTTTTCTCCAAAATACAGTGAAGGAGGGGGATGTTACTGCCCTGGATTTCGGTTGTGGGGAATCCTAACTATCACAAATCGCTAGTCGTTTCCGAGCTTTCACGGAGTGTAGATCAACTTTAAGGGGAACCCCTTTAAAGGTGCCTTGTAATGTCCACAATGAGTAGTTTGTTAGAGCAGAGTTACTCTGTGAAGTTTTACGTCAAACTATGTAAAGCTGTGAGTGAGACCCATGACATGATCAAGACTGCATATGGAAGTGATATCATGGGTTGCCCAAGTGTGTTTGAGTGCCAAAAATTGTTTCGGGAGATAATAGAGCAAGTTTAAGAAGAGTAACGGTCAAGGTGCCCTCCAACGCCAAAAAGTGACGAAAACTTAGTGAAAGTGCGAAATCATTTGAACTCTGACTGCCTCAGAAAGCGAGTCGCCCACGTCCACTTAGCAATTGCTGGATCATGGAAGCTTCATCATGGCAATTGGCCAAGCTACTGCGGCTTTGCTGTCATGCACTTCCTGACCAAAAATGGCAGCACACAGCTTCCCCAGCCACCCTATAGCACAGAAGTCTGTCCTTCATATTTCTTCCTCTTCCCAAGACTGAAATGGGTCATGAGTTTACGGTACCATGGCTCGGTCCAGGTTATTCAAGAGGCCGTAACAAGAGAGTTAAGGAGCATTTAGTTTCTGCATTCCAGGGAGACTTCAGCGATCGGCAGATTTGCTGGAAATGCTGTGTTGATGCAGAAGGAGCATATTCTAAAAACTATAAAGTCGATGTATCAAAACTTTGAATAAAGGTTTTTTAAAAAATCAGTTCTACTTTCCGAACAAACTCTCTATGTGTGAAAATTTGTGATGGGCACGTAATGCGGAATGGAGTTGGTTAAATGGTGCATTTTAAGATCCGTTCGTGTGAAGATTAAGCCAGGATATTCTCTATCATATGTTTCACTATACTTGTTCTACAGATAGCGGAAGCTGTATATTCATCACGCTCAGTGGACTGGAAACCTTGGGGAACTACCAGTCTGCTTGTTCTAGTAACTTTGTTGCTCGTAGGCCGATCTTCTTGATCTGTGAATTTCAAAAGGGAAATTCGTACATGTGCGCAATGATTTTATGCATTTAGCTAAATAAAAGGAAATTTTAGGAATAAATCAGAATACCTTAGGTTTAACTTAAATAAGAAAAAACATTATACATATCTGAGGGTAAAAGCGTTTAAGGAATTATGTCCGAATCCTCAAAAAATCGCTATGTCTAAATACAGTAACTTTAAAAGAAAGAAGTGGGCTTGTATTTATGTTGCGCTTGAGAAACGCAGCATACACATTCGTATACCCCGATCACTGTGGCCGGAAATATGACTTGGAACAAAAATGGCAATGTTACAGGGCTTTAATTTTGATTTTGACAACTAAATGGCTTTCTAACATGCAGTTTCGAATTTTTAAGCACATCGCATTAGGCAGTTTATAAAGTATTTCTCCCGTCTTCGTAACATGTTTTCGTGGTATAGTGGTAAGCACGCTCGACGCGCATTCGACAGGTCCGTGGTTTGAGTCCCGGCGAGAGCAAAGCTCTATTTTTAATCTCTCCTGCTACAATGGCGCCCGAACTAGAAAAGGTGGTAGATAATGATTCCCCACCACCAGGATTTGGCGATTGAGTCCTCTAATAATTGTCTCCTCTCTCGACTTCGTGATGTAGTGGTCAGTACACTCGGCGCGTATTCGAGAGGGACATGGTTCAAGTCCCGGCGAGGGCATTCCTTATTTTTCATGTCTCGTGCTTCTAAATAACCTAATGTCTCTGCAAGATTTAGTGCAGCTTCGCATGAACAATATGAATTAGAAATAAGCTTGAAGTATTAATATTTTGTTAATATGTACACATTTCTTAAATATTAAAAAATAAGAATTATTTTCTCTAATTTAATTTTGTCTGCAGTGTCCACTAAAGCAGACGCGTCTGAAATAAGAATGTTATTAATATTTTTTCTGCTATCAAATATATAGAATATTTAATTAAAAATATGACTTTGAAAAATGAATTTTCTCTGCTGGCTCACTTTCAAGCTGTCAGAAGCAACTCCAAAATAAATGATTGAATGAAACTTTTGTATTTTGCAGCTTTAAAATTAAATAAGAATAAAATAAACATTTCAAGTAATAAGCTATAAAATAAATAAGAAAGAAATGTCACTGCAAAAGTAAAGATTTTTATATCAACTCAAAATCTTACAAAAGGGAGGAAAATTAGTACATTTCTTTCGAAGTATTAAACGTATGTCTATTATATAATATAAGTTTCTCCTTTATCGTTGCATAAATATAGGTATGGGAGTTTGTTTCATCTTCGTATATAACTTTATAATATTCGCTTGTTTGAAAAAGAATATCAGTGTCAGCAGTCTTTAGAAAATATCGATTTTTAAATTTTCAATACCTACAGACATATAGATGATAATATGACTTTCAATAATTTAGATCTATTGAGAAATTTCAAATATACATTTCTTGTTTAACACTAAATAAACCAAATATAAGTCAACAATACATAAAGTTTTCTTGATCTACGAGATTATTCAATACAATTAAAATGTTCAATAAAGAAGATAATTTAAATTTATTGCTATTAAATTAATTAAATTGGAAAGCCAAATTACCAGAGAACGTTATTAAGCAACAATATAATCAATTAAATTGATAGACTGAAGAATATCTGTACAGAAATAGACTGTGAATAACAATGAATGAATTTTATTGGCCCAAGTTCTTATTAATTAGTAACTTAATAAAACAGGCGTTAACTTTCAAATTTAATCCTTAAACTGATAAATTACGATTGTCTTTTCTTAAATCGTCAGAGGAAGATGAATCCATATGTTTTATTTGATTTGAAGACTTGTATATTTTGTATTTAAGTATACATTATTTTAATGTATTTACTCTGGTTTATTTCTTTTTATTACCAAAGGCAATTTAGTTTCTGAAGACCAAAATTTCGTTGATTTTGAGTGAAGACTTTTCACTGTTTTTCTGTTTTGTTTCCTTAACTTTCAGCCAGAGAATATTTTAAATTTGATTTATTAGTTTAACTCCAAGACAACAGGTTTTCTTAATAATAGCCAAAATGAAGAAAAAATTTTAGTCTACACCCCCACGTTTACCACTATGATTTCCTTTGCGTTCTGCCAATCAGTAGACTTACTTTGAATTCATTTTTCGCCATTTCTACCTATGTACACAGATTTTAACATTCTCTAGTTTATTTTTTTCCCATTAAACCTAAGCATCGTTTCCACCGACAAACGTTTTGATTAAGCATTGATGAACAATTGCATCCATGGAGTTTATACTGAAAGTTAAATTTAAATTAATATTTTTGGCTTTTATTTTTGCATTTCCGAGTTTGCATGTAATTGAGGAACTTTAATTATGTAATGGTTTTGATTGCATAATATTCCTACATTTGCTTATGTATATTAACAATTTTTAATTTTACGTCTGTATGCCTCATCAGTTTTTTGAAACAGCCCTTTTGTAAATGTGTACTTTTTGATTGCGTCGGAGGAATACGTTCAGATATTTGAAAATTTTTAACTTAGATCTAGGACTTTATTTATTAGTTTTTTGCAATTAGTAAAGAATTATTTCAAATATATTAAGGAGAAGAATGCCATCATACCCAAATAATTGAAGAATTCTTTTGAAGTAGAACTAATTCCCCTTGATAAAACAGTCCTTTTCTGGGAAATACACAAAAATACACATACTTTTCTTATGCAATGTGCTATTCTACCTTTATATATATATACTATGCTTTTAGTTTAATTAAAATGTAAGTTTTTGATTCATACTTGTACAAATTTTAAAATTCTTCTAAGTTTATTACAAGTTTTTCAATATTTTTATAGCAGTCTTAAGAATTAACAATTCCTAATTTCAGTTTGAAATAGTTTTGCACCTCCTTCCCTGGGAGACAGAAATTAATACATATATATATATATACATATGTAATTATTCTAAATGTGTAGATGAAAACACTGGAACTTTTAACAGCTTTCGATATTGCGTAGATGAAGCAAATATGGTACTTTACTGTTTTGACTGTAGACATGCCTTGGTGAATAAGGCAGGAATGAGACGTTGACAAAACTAATTTCGGCGAATCACCATGTTTATTAATAGGTACATCAAAAATTATTTCTTTGGCAGACAAATTACTTTTCGATCATAGTTGAATACAAATCATTTTTATATACACACATCAAAAGCTATGATGTCATTTCAGGCAGGGAAGCGACGTAGGGTTGTTTGCATGGCAGAAGTCAGGGAAGAAAGGGAAGCGTATTGCTCGTGATTCAGTATTTATACTTTGTACGTGCAGAACGTATTCTAAGTTCTGAATGGTCAGTATTAGTTTTAGTTACCTTTTTCAAGCAGTGTTATGTAATTTGAAATGATTTAGAATTTAGGAGAACAGACGAATTTAGGGGGAGAGCACCAAATTTAGAATGTTAATTTTGAGGCAGCCAATTATTTTTTAAAGCAGATATCGTATATGGTTATATCTTATATATATATATATATACATATATATATATATATACTAATTTAAAATACTGAATAATTTCTTTTTCTTCTAATAATTAGTGTGTGGGAATTTACTTATTTAATTCCAAAGTTCGATCTTAGAACCCTACGAACACTAAAAAGCGAATAATCGCTTAAGTGTGTGAACAAACACCTAAAACTTTAGAAAGGTTAACAACCCTTTATTTTTCAGAATAAATACAATCAACTCCTAACTCGGAGTATACACAAAGCCTCCACTTGGGCTTGAACTTCAATAATTATGAAATTAAACTAAACTAAGCTTAACTAAAGCTATCTGAAAGATATAGCCGAAGCTATCAGAATTCTAAGTAGTTGGGCCCTAAATATTAATTAAATCGGCGAAGCCAAGCAAGGTTCTAAAGTATGACCGAGCGTAGTAGCTAAGAGAGAATTTAGTCAAAAGCCCAACGATTCTCTCTCTCTCAAAGTAGGCGAAGCATCGACTTAAATAGTACTCTTACTCATTTGCGTTCACTGTGTTTCTGAAATTACCTTCTGGTAAGAGATTGTAAGCTGAAATTAGAATGAATTAGAAATAGGCATAACTGAAAATAACTGTTAATGAACTTAAGATAAACCTTAGAAGTGGTTTTAATTGAAATTCTGTTCCTTGGAGTTGGTATATAAAAATTTTCTAATAATAAATTATAGATTATGACTCCAGTTAGTGTAATTTCATCGGGTCTAACTAGCATAATTTCATAAAAAAAATACGTAATGATTGTTTAAAAATAAGAAACTAGCCAGAATACACGAATTTATTCAGGCCTTCAAATCCAATGATTCCAGTCTTTAGACGCAAAATAAATTAAATAGTTAGCTCTTATGTATACTGCATCTGACTGTAAAGCTACTTTAATTTGAGAACTATCTTAGTCATGCCCCAAAAAAGAATGGAATGATGTAAATTGTTTTAAATCATTTTACTTTTCTATGCAAAAAAAAGCCTCTTATTGTTTAGCAATTATGTACCGAACATGTAATACGGTATTTCTTCCACCTTCTTAGCATGCCTTAGTGGTGTAATAGCGAGCGTACTCGGCGCGCATTTTAGAGGTCAGAGTTTTGAGTCTCGGAGAAAGTATTGCTCATTTTTCACTTCTCCTGCATCGAAATATCCTAATGTCTTTGTAATGGATATGTTTTTTTCTTTCATACCTTCTCAGCTATATTTATATGATTTTTGGTGAGAGATTCTGTTTTTCAGTATGTACAAATATTGAAAGTATTCATGTAGCACAAGTATCAGACAAAAAATATGCGATACCCTCGCCTCAAGGCGCAAATTTCTCGAATACGCCCCGAGCGTGCTGTCCACTACACCATGAAGGCATAAGAAGGAGGCGGGAGAAATACCTTATATATTCCCCCATTTAAAGGGCGCCTGGGGATTAGAAGACTGAATCGCCAAATCCCGTTGTTGAAAAAGCATCAATCACCAACCTTTTTCAGTTCAGGTGCCACTGTAGAAACATTATGTGTTTTTTGAAAAGCAGGAGAGACGAAAAACGAGTAGTGCCCTCGCCAGGACTTGAATCACAGATCTCTCGAATACTCGCCTAGCTTGCTGACCAATACACCAAGAAGGCGGGAGAAGTCCATTATATACCTCTTTTAAAGGCGACTAATGTTTTGGGGACCCAATCTCCAAATCCTTGTGGTTGAGAATCATCATCCACTGTTCTTTTAAGTTCGAGCGCCACTAATGACTATACTTGTAAAGACAAGTATAGTCATTAGATATCTATAGTCATTAGGTATTTTTTTGAAAGCAGTAGAGATAAAAAATGAGAAATGCCTTCGTCGGGACTCCAATCACGTACATCTCGAACACGCATCGAGTGTGTTAACTATTACACCACGAAGGCATGCTAAGAAGGCGAGAGAAACACCTTATAAAATTACATCACCACAAGTCGTCGCTGAACTCTTCAAGCTCTAGAGGCGCATTTATGTTCAAGTTCTGTTTTAATAAAACGATTTTTTAAACCTTTTCAAGTCCCTGTTATTACTTTTGATCAATGAAAATTCACTGGACATCTATTACGAATTTGATATTAGTTTATACTACCAAAGAAAGTCAACCTCTATAAAATTATAAAATTAATTGAATGAAACAGAACTTGAATTAGGCTTCAAAATATCTTCATATATCATTAACAAATAGTGAGCATTTGATATCTAGAACATGTATTCAGTACTTTTTACCTCAACTTTTACTAAGAGAATATATTTAATAAAATATATCTTCTTTCCTATACATTCTTCAAGGTACTGAAATGTAAATCTCGTTAATTTACTTTTAATATGCTTTCCAGAAATAAGAGCGTTAAAAGCCTTATTACTTGAATTTCTTATTATTCTATTCTGAGATTTGAAATCTAATGATTCTTTCGTACAAAGACTAATAATACTCATTGTGCATATATCCTTTTTCTAATGTATGAGACTATTTTTTTTCATCACTATTCCAGTTTATGTAGGAAGTTTACATGAAATTAATCAATGTGATTGCTAGGATTAGCAATTGCACAACCATGATTTTGAAGCATTAGGAGTCAACCCAATTTTGTACTTTTTCATTCTGTAATTTTCTTCATTTTAGTGATTATGTTATCCATCTCCTGAAATTATTTCAAACCACACTTTCTGGAGAGGAGAATAGATTTCATTAAAATTATAATTAGTTCATTTACATAATAAATTTGTAAATTATCAAAGTCAGATTATTCTCCTCCGATATAATACGTGATATATGGTGATAAATAAATTCCGTAAATAACTGCAATAATGTTTATAGTATTAATACAGATTTCGAAGAGAAATAAGAACATTTACGTGCATTTTAAATTAAGCAGATTAACTATAGAATTAAATACATAAAGGCTTAATTTACCAAGACTTTCATGTGTTACATTTAATCCCTCTTTGCTCAACAATCACAGTTATAGTTTGAAAAACAAATTAACGATTTTATGGCATTATCAGTGACAAAACTCTGTAAACTGGGTATTCCCTGCCATGATAAATAAATTGCAGCATAACTATTTAACAGTGTTTCCGATAGTGAACAACCAAGTATTAATGCAGTTTTTCAAAAAACCTGTAAGGGCAATTTTAACGTATAAAATACTTGAGCCATTTCGTCGTCTATTCTAAACATAGCAAAATTTGCCCAGGTGCCCAATTTTGAAAGAATCAGATATAATTATTAACTTTGTTACGCATAGAGAGTTTGCTATGACAGAGGTAGAATCCTGTAAACGCAAATAAATTTTAAATTTTATTTTGTTCATATTATATATAATATTTGTCATTAGGTACGTTTCTGGAAAAAGGAGAGATGAAAAATGAGAAAGGCCCTCGCCGAGACTCGAACCACGGACCTCTCAAATACGCGCCGAGTGTCCTGACTACTACACCACGATGGCATGATAGGAAAGCGGGAAAAATACCATATGTACTCACCCTCTTAAAGGGCACTGGGGATTAGGGGACCCAATCGCCAAAACTTACACGTAGATAATCATCATCCACCGACTTTGTTTTTAGTTCGGGCGCCACTGTAGAGTCATTAGGTTATTTCAAAAGCAGTGGAGATGAAAAACTCGCCGGGGCTCGAACCACGGGACTCTAGAACACGCGCCGAATGTGCTGACCACTACACCACAAAGGCATGCTGGGAAGGAGGGAGAAATACCTTATATATTGATCTTTACTTTAAATTTTAAGCAATGAACTATCAGAAATTAAATATAGAGAGTTCCGAAATTTTTCCCGTTCCCGTTATTGCCCGCTATTGATGCTAGAAATGTTTACAGGAACGTGTTCTCAAATTTGCTGACATGTTACGTTACAATACCAGGTCACTTTTCGCTATGTGAGTTGAAACTTTTTATCATTATATGTTTGTTTTGTACGTGGTCTATCAAAGAGCTAACTCTGAAAATGCTGTAAAATGATTTAGCATTACAACTTTTATATTTCTCTCAAATTAGGAAAGCAGTTGTTTACGAAATGGCTTTAGAAAGGATATATTTCCTTCTAAATAACATAAATAACTGTGCCCTTATTTTTTAATTATATGTATACTAATTGTTTTAATTTACTCATCCAACTATAAGTATGATAATGGAAACATTGCATGTAAAAGAATAGATAAAATTCATCGTATACTGATAGTAATTTAAGTTACTAGTCTTCGAACACTTTATCTATTTGAAAACTATTAAATTTTAAGAAAAAAACAAAGAGCCATTATTATTATTTTTTTTTTGATGCAGGAGACATGAAAACTCAGCAATATCCTCGCCGGGACTTGAACGCTGGACCTCTTGAACATGTGACAAGTGTGCTACCGTTACACCACGATAGCATTCTAGAAGTAGGAAGAAAACACTTTATAGCGTTATACAATTAAATAATAGACTGCTCGGTAATAAATAGCTAAAAAATATGCGTTTTTCAAGGCGACATTTTCAGCATAAACCAGGCAACTCATGAGATAAATGTGATAATACTATAATGCAATGTAAACTTGTAGGTCAGTTAAATTTATCTTCACGGAACTTTTGTAGAATCTTGGCGAAATGGGCAATCTGTAAATAAAAATATTTCTCGGAAACACAGAGTTCTTAGAATGAAACTGCCTATTACTAAGCAGCATTAAAAGTCCGTTTTTATGTTTACTTCTTCGGATAAATGGAAAGGAAAGTTTATCAATGAGCAAAAGTTGAATTTATGACTTACCCACTCAAGGTACTGATGAATAATAAATTTTGTTCTTTTAACACAAAGAAACAAAATTATCTAATAAAATATGTGAAAGGAAATCATTGAGGATTTGCAGTTTTACGTCAAGCGCACTCGCCTTAAAAATTCTGTTATCCACTTTACAGTAGCAATCTGGAATCTATTTTTCTACAAGGTGTAGATATTTGCGAATTTCTACCACTTTATTGAATTTGAAAGAGCTGTCTTCCTTCTTTCTAAACTCTGAATTTTGTTTTCAACAGTTCTCTAGATGTAGTTGAATTGCCAATAATGATCTTGACGATACCCAATCCGAATACCCAACAGAAGGCCATTTACGGATAGTTTCCAGCAAGAAATTCAATATAAGAAATGCGTTTTTTTAATAGTTAACCCTAGAACGGATGTAAGTTTCAGACATCAGTTTCCATCCTTCCTAAAAGTGCTTGGATATTGGTTTATTCCAGTTGCAGTACGAAGAAGATGACATCGTTCTGATAGGAAGAAAAAATTTTGAATAGGGCCATGGGGAGTTAAATTTCGAAAATCCTACAAAAACGCTCAGTATATCTTGGTTATGTATCTCAGACATTTTTGAATAAATATCTACATTTTATTTTGCACATTTTCCTATGAAGAAAAAGTTTTATATCTTGCAGTTTTCAGAAGTATAGCAAAGTTTAGAGAGAAATGTATTTTTAGTATCATTCCTTCGAATACCGTGAGTAGCTTCATAACCATTTATGAATAGAAACAAAACGCTGCTTTTAAATTTAGATCATACCTTGACTTAAATATAAAACTATTTTAGACTAAAGCGAGGAAACGTCGTAATATGAAGTTTAGTAAGAACATTAAATTTCAAGTTTTAAAATAGTATTCATGATTTTAGCCCAAAGGAGCGTTAATTCAGAGGGGCTATTAATTTCGTTTTGACATTTTGTGTCAATTCACTGTAAATGTCCGTATCACTTTTAAAATTGTTGGCACCAAATATTATTGCCATGTGCTACATTTAAAGAAATTAAATTATGAAGAATCTGCATAAATATATGCCTGTTCCTCGCATTGTGATAAAACAACGCTCCCTAGAGCTTTCAAATTTTGAATAACGTAATCCTCCTCTGAATATGGGCATCTGGAAGCCGAAATTTCGATTTTTTTATCGATTTCATATTTTATAATATTTTAACTAAGTTTTCATTAAGAAACTCAGCTATCGGAAATTCTAAAGATATGCTCATTTTAAAACTATTTTTCGATATGATTTGAATTTTATGGTTTAAGTGCAAAAAGCATGATATTTACCATATAAACATAACATAGAAAAAGTTTAATAAATGCTCTTTTGGGCATAATGAATATCTGAAAGTTTTGGGATTTTTTTATTTTTTATTCATCTTTCCTCATTTAACATATGTACGATTTAACAACAGAGCAGCTTCTGATGCCTGTTTGTTAGAATTAGCCGTGCGAAAGATGACGATACTAAATGTTAAAATTAAGCGCGTCTGTGATAATAAGCTAAGACCACTAAAATGTGATGAATTACTTTACGTTTATAAGGTTAGCTAACATTGCATTATGACCGCAATAACCCATAAAATAAACTTATGCATGTAAGAGCACACATTGTCCTAACCAGATCTATAAAAAGAATGCCTAACACGTGACATGAGTTAGATGGCCTCTGTAGACACAAAATCAACGCAAATTAATCTGTAAACATCCATCTAGAAAAAAGTTTCTGAGAAAGCAAATCCATGACACATTTTTAAAGAGTACCAGTTCTGCCGCAGACTATAATCATTTACTTGAAATGATAGTAAATCTCGTTATCGCAATCATTTATCCGATGAACTACGTGGTTGAACAAATGTAACTTTAGCGAAGCTATCTTTCAGGTTTATCTCTCTCACAGGTAGAAAAAAAAAATATAGCGGCTATCTTTCGATAATCAGGATTTGAAAAGATTCTTACAGTTGTACAGCTCGTCTATGTACATGTCGATATCTTCACGAAATTCCGCATGGTGTAAAAAATGGTAGCAGGAAAGAACTAACATCACAGCATCAGTATGGCGGTAGGAGAAGGACAGGGCGAAAACCCCCATCCGTCACCTCTTAACTCCAGGACGGACGAGGGCCCAAGACCAGTTTAGAAAATCCCTTCAAAGGTTGTCTTGAAACAATGACGATTAAAAACGATGTGGAAATACAGAAAGCAGGCTTGCTTGCCCCCTGTTAAAGCAAATAAAATTGAGTGCATTACAAAATGTTTCTAAAGTAAGGATAAAGAAATTTGATATAATGCATGTTAAACGGAGCTTTAAGGCACGTTCTGTTACTTAATATCTGATATTTAAACCTGAAGAACTTCCACAATCTTATACTCATATTTCCGATTGAAAGTAATTCTGGCTGAGAATGAAAGCTCTAGTTGGACCTTTTTGCATTTAAGTTTCACAGGTCACATTGAGTACTTATTCTGGAAGAGAAAATTGTTTGCTTGTAAATATAATTATAAAAATATTAAACATGAATATGAATTGCTTTAAATTGAAAAGATAGTCATGTTTATTAAATGTAAAGTTTTTCCCGATTTAAAATATTTAAGCTGCTCGATACAAACGACTAGCGTATATTCTGTTTTGCTTTCAAAGCATTTTAAAATCTGTAATATAAAATAATATATAAGGTTATTCTCCCGCCTTTTTCGTATGCCTTAGTGGTGTAGTGGTCTGCACGCTCGATGCGTATTCGAGAGGTCCGTGGTTCGCATGCCGGCAAGGGCATTGCTCGTTTTTCATCTCTCCTGCTTCCAAAAATACCTATTGTCTCTCTAATTATATTTTTGAGTCTTCAAAAAAGCATTTCCAATGAAGCATAATTTCACGCATTTAACATTCTATCAATTAGTTCATTTAAAGATAAATTCCGTGGAACAAAAATTAGCAGCTGATCGAAAATTATGATTATTATACAAAATTATCTCATATTCAAAAGGACACTGTAAACTCATACATTCTTTTATTTTATTAGAAATAATAATGTTTCATAATGTGAGTGAAATTTACACGTTTCTTCTAGCTGAAATGTAAAAAAAATGTGAATGTGTATTCGAGGGGAGGTACACTCATGGTTCGAGACTCTATAGCCTAAACTTTCCATTTTTACTTTCCGTTAATTTACGCCACCGAATAATCATATATTGTTTTCATGGTTAACGCAAGATGGTAAACTGGCAGTTATGTTAACTTTTGGTATTAGTGTCCGCTGAAAACGTCGCGGTGCAAAACATCGTGGTAGAAAAGAATGCAAACAGTTCGCAGTTCTATAACATCGTAGTATAAGAAAAAAAAGCGGTTCAAAAATTTCGCAGTTTAAAGACATCGAAAATATTGTGCTAAAAATTAAAGTATCTGCAAATCTTCCCGTTAAGATAACATCGCACACATGCATCGTTTCAAGTTTTAACAGTTGTAAATGCTTGTTCACATAATAATTTGGAAGCGCAAAAAAGGAAGAGGGTTGCTTTTAATTCTATATTTCATATTTTTGAATCAACAAATAAACTTTTGCTTAAAAAGAAAGAAGAAAACTTAAGCATTTAAAAATAGAAAAGGGAAGAAAATTAATGCAATTTATAGAACTTAATAGAATTTTAATTCACATAGTTAACTAACAAGGATCATTAATAAATTAATCTTTCTTTTTAAAGTATTATTGATAATTTCTTTTTGAAGAATACAGCCCAAAAAGGCTTAGAAGAAGGAAGTTCAATAAATGCATGAGGTTACTTCTAAAAAAATTGCTTAGTTAATTATCAAATTATTTTCTGTCACATTTGTTAATCTGATATTGTTTTAATGAAAATAATTTTTTGTTTTGTTTCCGTTTATTCTTAAATTGTCGTTATTATTTTCACGTATAGCGTGAACAGCTATATTATGTGTCAGTATAGGTTTTGAAAAAAAAGTATGTGCTCTGTGTTATCGTCATGCGATGATTTGTAGGTATTTTATTTCTTACCACGATATTTTCGACGACGATGTTTTTAAACTGCGAAGTTTTTTAACCGCTTTATTTTCGACCACGATATTTGTACCACGATGTTTTAAATTTTCGATGTTTTCTCCTTGTTTCTTTTCTCCCCGCGATGTTTAAACGCGACATTTTCGTCCATGATGTTTTTGCCGCGATATTTTCGGCTGTAACCTATGGTATTCCGTGTTACTTGGTTAATTTTCCAGCTCTTTGATTTTCATCATTCCACGTAGTATAAAGTTTTAGTGAGTTTTCCAAACTGAAATACTAATGCAATTAATATTATATATTTCTTAAGCCATATTTTATGAACTTCATCAGTAAACATTCGCATTTATTGCGGATGCCGTCGAACTTGATAACGCTCGCTTTCATCAGTTCTGCTTAGAATTTTTAAAATATGTATATTCACATGCTAATATAAAGAAACGTCTAACACAGAAATCAAACAATAAATAAACAACACGTGTAGAAGAAAAACATATATTTAATCTTTCCCCGACTTAACAGATTAGCCCAAAGGGCCGTTAACACAGAAGGGCTACCAGTCTCGAATCGGCATTTTGCGTCGAATCACTATAAACTGTTGTATCACATTTCAAATTGTTCCTATCGAATATTACCGCCCTGTAAGAAATTAAATTATTAAGAATCTACATGAATTTATGTATGTTTCTCTCATTCTGACAAGACAACGATATCTAGAGCTATCAAATTTTGAATAACGTATATTCACCCAATTATGGGCATCTGGAAGCTCGAATTTTGAATTCCGAATTGATTTTATTACATATTTCATGTTTTTAAACTTTAACGAGCTTTGATTAACAGATTCAAACCTGGGTGGGAAAAATCCGAGGTGAAAGGCGAAACTCATCATGAAGCCGCCGATGAACTTAAGTAGAAGCAGGGATGGACAAAAAGGGTCCAGTTTAAGAACTCTCGCAGGGGACAGGTGAAGGCGGAGGCGAATATACATTCAATCAATTTAGCGGATGTTTAATTTTCGGTGATTCCATAAAGCGGAGGCATAATTTCTTCAACTGAAGTTAGATGATTTACTGATAATTCCAACATTCTCTCCTGCAGTAAGCGATTATCAGCAAGCTTCCCGAATGGGAAGGCAAACTAGGCAGAAGAGATATGTTCTAGGGCAACATCCACAAGAACCTAAGTTACAAGAAACCCATCGCCAAGGTGAGGCGACAAAATAACAGCAACCACGAGAACATGAAAAATCAAATGAACAAGGCGAGAGCCAGAAGCATCAAGAGATGAGTAAAAAGCGCGAAATCCCCACTTGCAACTTCTTTTAGATATGACTAAATTGCCACATTGGCTAACAAGCGCAAGAAATTGTGAAAAGAACCAGTTTCAGAACCACCACCACACGCTCTGTAGAATTTCCCTTTTTTCCGAGGCGTCGAACTAAACACAAATTTAAACATCGCCAAGTCTGAAACAGCTGCGAAGGCCGAACTGTCAAGCCTAAACTCACCCCATCGGAAATCCCTTAATAGCGTAGACAAGAGCGTTAAAAAACTGCTAAAAGCTGCGTTTTTTCCATTTCCTCCCCCCTCATTTTCGCCACAAAGAAAAATGGGAAATTCAGTTAAATAATTTACTGTGTCTTAAAATGTATTAAGGCTAGATTCTTGAAAGTGATCTTAAATTAAAGAGCTATTTTTTTTTGCTTGGAATGGATAAACTTGAGTTAAGTAATATAAAATCAAGATTATTACGTACAAAAGCACCCAATTCCATTGTATGTTTCAGCGCGTTTAAGAGTAATGAGTGGAAAGAACGTACCAATCTTAGCTACCAAAAACCCCAATTAGAATCAAACAAACAGCACAGATATTAAATAAAATACACGTTGTGTAGCATAAATTTAGAATACTAACAAATTAATTTTTAATAAGTCATAATTTAGATAATTAAGTGAATTTGATATACAATAAACGCACTTAGTAATATAAAACAAACACATTTATTATTTTCCAAATTTTACTTAAATCAGAAAACTCGGTTGCTGATCAGCTCCCGTATACACAATAGTATTAATATACCTCATTATTTACTCATTATTACAGTCAAGTCATAAATCAATTAGAAATTTGCAATTAAGAATTACACATTTTAGACACAGTACTTTTAGATTTAGGGCACAAACAAATTTTTATCTGTTATCCAATAAAATTTTCCTTGATCCCAAAATTAATTCAAATTATAGTCCTTAACAAATCAATAACCTTAGGAATAGAAAATGTATGATAACTCACAGTTGGAAGTCAGGCCTCCATCACACTCTGCTTCAGATCGGAGACAACTGGAGGACTTCATATTAACTGAAGAATAAGTCCTTTACTACTCAGCCCCAAAACAATGAGAATCAGGATGACATAATTGTAGATAAGTTGGAAATCAGGCGGCAGGAAACGCTGGACATACTGAAGTAGTTAAATCAACGAAAATCTGCAATGACGCAAAAATGAATTCACCGTCCCCACTCCCGGAATGCTGGTAGTCAATCAGTCGAAACGCTGCATAACAAGCATAAAAAATTCCTGGAATGACCACCTCATACCTCAGGAATAGCCCATCATTTTTGTTAATCGGTGAAGAGATTCGAAGTTCTACATCGATTTCAAAAAGGCGACACAAAATCCCATCAGCTAAAAGCAGAGAAAGACACCGCACCAAATCGCAAGCGGGAGGCATAATTCACAAGTGCACATCAGTGTAGCCACTGAGGGAGGGGTTTCGAAAATGGAACAATGAGCTTCTATTGCTCTTGTGACGGCGGATCTTTGAAACTGGTTATACGAGCTTATGTTGTTTACGTTTTAATTTGCATTTGTTTCGCAGTTATAAATGTATGGCGTAATAGTAAGAATTCTCATAGTGCTTTCGGTTTATGAGTTTATTTAATCGCTGACATTTCACTTTCCCGATTTTTATCATGTATTGATATTCGGGTTGATGTTCGCGGCATATTATCGTTCTTTAGATCGAGAAAATGACTCAAGCTACAATTAGTGTCGAATATTATGCATTTACTAACACCTGTGGATTAAAAGAATTCAAGTGCATAACTTTTTTTTATTGAGCTGAGAAGGACTGGAAGTGTTACAATGAATAAAGTAGTACTTTCTTATTTAAGTGCTTGCATTCTTTTGAGTTTGAAAGTGCAAGATTGAAAATATATATTGATCTGATTGTATCTATTATAACATTAAAACTTATATATAAATAAATTAAATATATTCTTTGTGAACAAGATAAATTCATTCTGTTTGAAGAGCATTTCTTGTGCAGACACTGCCTTTTACAGTGGACAGTTATTAAATGTGAAATTTAACACACTAAATGTATAGGAATCCAAATAATATTCATGGCAAATTTAATATGATAGTAGTATGGCAATTTTTATCTTAGTAATCTGAAAGTTAGTTAGACTGTAGTTTTCAGTCTAGGCAGCATAATTTTTAAGATGCATGTATGTATATAATATATAACATGAAGCATTTTAAGAGGTAGTTTAATGTTGAATTAAAATCATTTAATAGAATTAATATAGAACTTTACTTAGAGAGGCAAAATTTTAAATAACAGTATGCAACTGTAGCAGCACGAACGAAATTCCTAAAATGCACTGAGAAACCATGTTTTAATCTGTGGATACATATTACAAGTTCTTTTCAGCTTAACATAGTATTCACAACATCAAACTAATTCTGATAAACCATGAGTAATTCTAATTAAAATAAAATTATATTTACAAAATGTTCGTACCTTTTATTACAGTAATAATTCTGCTTAAATATTAGTAACATTTTAAATTTGCTTGCAGTAAACTTATATTATTTAAAAATTGTAAGACAAAGTTTATTCCAAATGTATAGAAATATGTTTCTTCGTCTGAATTGAATGTAGTAACTGAAACAAATTTTAAATAATAAATATGGTTACCATTTTGAAGTCAATTACCCTCAAATACAAAATGTAACATATCTGTTATAAAAGTTGTAAATTTAAGTACGTATCTTTACTTTACGACATGAAGAATGCTGTCAAATGTAGTTTCTTGGAAACAGAAACCGAGAATGATGAGTCGAAGTTTCGCGGAATATCTAACGTGTGTTTTGTATTCAATTCTTTCAACCAGGTAGGGAAATCTTCACAAGTGCTTATATTTGATCTAATTTCGCAATGAAAATTTTCAGAAGAAATCGACGAAGCTTTAATTATTTTGCACAGGGAATCGCGTGGTAAAATGTTTTCAATTATCTTGCTTGAAGCGGGACAAAGGTCATTTGACATGACAGAGATATTACTGGAAGTCCATTGGTCCATCCTAGAAGCCACTCCCTCAGTGGCTACACAGATGTGCACTTATGAAATATGCAAGCTGGAGCCACCCGCAAGAGTGAAGCCCCGCCGCAGGGCAAACGTCCCTCGAAATTTATCGAAACTTTCATCACTCAGCTCCTAAGCCTTCTCTCTCTGTACTGACTTATATCCTCGTGCAAGAACCGAGGAAAACTCGGTTTCTCTGCCTACTGAAAATTATAGGCCCAAGATGTATACATAAAATTAAATTTCACCAATCCGAGACTTATTATTTATCGAATCAACTTCACATCCTCAAACGAATCAAAACAAAGTCATTGTCCACGTTAGACGGTTGACCAGCTAGCTGCACACTGACACCAAAAGCGTGAGAGACTAAAATTCGACCCTCTGATATATATAACCATTGCAACAGTCACAAAGCGAGAGTGCAAGTGGAAACGAGAAGGCCAATTTATAACTTCCTTTTACTGTATGATAACACCCCCCCCCAGACACACACATAGAGAAGACATGCGAAACACAGTACACTGCTCTCAGTTCTATTGTTATTTAAAAGCTATTCTCATAGATGTCATTTCCATTCAAATACCTCTCTTTTTTAGTTACAAAATTGAACGTTGAAGAAAGATAATTACCTAACGATTTTAACAGTTAAAAGAAATATACTCTTTACAAATATATGTATTGCATTACGCTTTTCACATTTTCAAATTTAAAACCAAATACAATTAAAAATACTTAAATATTAGTTACTTAAATGGCATAAACACACAGAAAATTCGCGACACAACATTCCAAAATTTGCGACAAAACACTATCCTTTACTACGTAATTATTTAAATGGAAATAATTCATTTTCATACCTTTCATTCTTATTAGCTGTCTGAAAATTAAAGTCACTGTTGAAATAATTGATACTCTAATGTGCATTATTTAATACTCTAATACGCCCATTGCATAGTTAATACACGAATATATTTAGCATAAGACTAAATATGATTATTTAAATTGAATTGTATATATTCTTCAGAGGACAAATTGTGATTGTGTAATCAAATATAATGTAGAATGCTTGTTGTATTCATAATAATTTGTACATACTACCATTTCCAAATTATCATTACAATGTGGAATGCATTCCACTTGAAGTGTTTTAAAACCTAATCATAAATGTTTGGGTTATTTATACTTCTGTGTTAAAATTATGCGCTCGAAGTCTAATTGTTAGTCTCCTAATAACGTTGATGATTCAGGCATGAGAGATTTGCCTGAATTGCACGTATGTTATGATCATCTCAGACAGGGTTTCATTACTTTAAATGCAATGAAATATGAAATTTGTGCTTCAGCCTACTGATTAATTGAATATTATAAAAAGGCTTTTTATGGGTTTAAATACTATTCTCGGCTTTGCTGCTCGTAGGAATTGTTTCGAGTTTCTATTGATATCATTGTTCAAATTTACACATAACGTTTCCCGTTTAAAACAAATGGTAACAAAATAACTGAGAATTGAAATAGAATCCACTTTCACGCAATTTTCGAAAACTAACTTCCGTGGTAGAAATAGCATCCCTCATGTGAGTTAAAATTGGTTAAATATAATTGAATTCCAGAAAAAGGATATTAATTGCTTCATAAAAGTCTCTAATTCACGGAACTTCTTCAGTTTGTTTTTCTTAGCATATTTAGAAGATGTTTTTCTGGTTAATTTTTTTTAAAATTTAGCTTTGAATGTTATGAACGGATGTGCGTCTGTGTTTGTCACAAAACTCTATTTAAAATATTTGAGGTATCTTCATTTTTTAGATCTTTAAATTAAGATTTTATCCTCACAGACGTTTTTACTTAATGTATATTGTAGTCAAAGTAATGCAGAATCTTCAGTGTTTGTATCGAAATAATACTTCAAGTATAGGTAGAACAATTTTCTAAACTGTTCTAAATCTATAATCTAAAGCTCCAACTAAATTTGACTAACCATTATTGTTTAATATAACTGCCTTATCCGTTTCTATTGTTTTATGAAATAGTATCCCATTTTGCAAAAAAACTGAATTTTAACATACCAGTCGTCTACAGTTTTCTTTCACGGTTTTTATTTTTGCAAACCATGATCTTGGATATGTACTTCCAACTAAAAAATGATTTCAATGACACAAATATTCATATTTTGTCCCTTTTTTAATTGAAACATTAATTTTTTTTAAAAAATGAAATAATTCTATTTTTTATATGCTTCCATGCCCCTATAATTACGCTTAGTAAATGTTTATATTTAATTTTTTCAAAAATGTACAAAACTCACTTCCTATTCCAAAGAGGGCTGTTTAAGGACATGTCGTCATCACGTTTAATAGACCCAAGAGGGATGGGATAGTTTGCATCTTACTGACAAGTCCAAGCATTTCCTGAACTGTGATTCTAGACGCGATTTGATATGAAGGCAAAGGAGAAATAAGCCTCCAGCCTTGAAGCTGCATATAAGGGTGTGTATTGACGTTACAGGTTCAAATTGTTTGCTAATGGATCGTAATGCTCTCTCGCATTGAATATCTCTGATGTCAAAATATCTAGAAATATAAGATATGATTTAAACTGCATGGCCAGCTTACTTAACAGACTTTTAAGCTTGATATTTGTGGGATGCTTTAGGATGCCTAATTGAAGCAAGTCGTTCCCAGATGCTTCAGCATACGAAATGTAAACTTTCAGAAGAATGACGTGCGATTCTACAAGACGTGATCAAATTCGTAAATTTTATTAAATCAAATGTGAGCTTGACATCTATCTGTGAAGTCACCATACACATGGATGCATGCAGGTATGGGACAGTTTGCATCTTACTGACAAGTCCAAGCATTTCCTGAACTGTGATTCTAGACGCGATTTGATATGAAGGCAAAGGAGAAATAAGCCTCCAGCCTTGAAGCTGCATATAAGGGTGTGTATTGACGTTACAGGTTCAAATTGTTTGCTAATGGATCGTAATGCTCTCTCGCATTGAATATCTCTACTAGAAATATATATGATTTAAACTGCATGGCCAGCTTACTTAACAGACTTTTAAGCTTGATGTTTGTGGGATGCTTTAGGATGCCTAATTGAAGCAAGTCGTTCCCAGATGCTTCAGCATACGAAATGTAAACTTTCAGAAGAATGACGTGCGATTCTACAAGACGTGATCAAATTCGTAAATTTTATTAAATCAAATGTGAGCTTGACATCTATCTGTGAATTCACCATACACATGGATGCATGCAGGGATGGAACAGTTTGCATCTTACTGACAAGTCCAAGCATTGCCTGAACTGTGATTCTAGACGCGATTTGATATGAAGGCAAAGGAGCAATAAGCCTTCAGCGTTGCAGCATATAAGGGTGCGCATTGAAGTTATAGGTTCAAACTGTTTTCTAATGGATCGTAACGCTCTTTCGCACTGAGTAACTCTGATGTCAAACTAAATCAAATATGTGCTTGACATCTATCTGTGAAGACACCATACACCGTATGAAACAACACGTTTTACATTAGAGGAGACATTGCTTTAGTTTTTTACCGCTTGGTAATAAAAACAAAATACGCGTTCGAAAAATATCGTTTAATCTGGATACTCATGTGCAAGCTTAGAAACATAACGTTTTATTGCCAAATTTAGGTTGCTATATAACAATAATAATATACTGTGCGGTGTTCGCCGAAGACAATTCTTGACGTCAAAGTCTGCAATGGCACATGAAATCAATGACGTCTCCCGGACATTATTGTATCAAGGGGTTAATTTCCATAACTGTTGTTTTAAATTCGATATTATGAGGTTAATCAGCAGGCAAACATATGGTAATTAATATTATATAGTGTTAATATAAATTCTTCTGTTCATCAAAAACGTTATCACAACTTTCTCTTTAAACACTGAGAAAATACTCGCTAGATGTTAAATTAAAATTGTAACTTATGGAATAATTGATATTAATGAGAATGTTACAAATGTGGAAATAAGGATGTAAAAGTGTATTGTAAGAAGTAGGAAAAGAGCTTTCTGAAATTTGTTGACTCATACTCAAATTTCAAGTTTCCATTATGGTGGTTTTTATTAATCTTGCATTCTTGCATGAAACTTGCGCAATAAAATTAAGTAAATGCTCGGCTGTATAAACTCAATTTCGTGAAAAATGTAACACTTAAGCTCCTGGGTGTATCTCGGTTAAGTATCATTTTATGTGGTCTTGACAAATTTTACAGAAAGACGTCTGTTGCCGTTAATTCTTGAGAATCATACTGGTCACTCAGCATCTTCAAATCATACGGTCTGGCAACATCCTTTCAAGTACATGCCTGCTAATCTCTAATGGATATGGGGCAATACCATGGGTTTTTTATGAGTTTGGCAATAAGATTTCGGTGCCTGAGATCTGGTCGAAGATTTCTAAAAGTGATGTTACTATGTTGCAGAATTTATGTTTCACAATCCATTCTGCAACATAGTAACATCACTTTTAGAAATGCAAAATTTCTTTAGTGTAAGTGGAGACAATATTTTTGACTCGTGCTATGCACGAGTAATCCAGGCAACTAATGGAAACGTTCAATATAAAATTAGCTCAAAAAAGCAAGAAATTGTAGCGGTTCGCAGTTAAATTGTAATTCTGTACAACTTTATCAAAACATTCCTTTTTAGAGACATTAGGTATTTTAGAAGCAGAACAGAAGAAAAATGAGAAATGCCTTCGCCAACCACGAACCTCTCGAATACACGCCGATTGTGCTGGCCACCAAACCACGAAGGCATCCGAAGAAGACGGGAGGAATACCCTATACCTGTTGCCTAGAGCATTCATTACCTAGATTTATCAGAACAAAAAAATAATTGGAACGGAAAAATTTAAAAATCTTCATAACGATAATGATGAATAGAGAATCAGTCGACTAATCCCTTCACGTTTCACTATGGCATGCATGCATTAACGTTTATAAGAGCAAATGAACTTTTATTACCACTGCATAGTTTTGTTACATTAAATAGATTTATGTCCAAGGGTGAATTCTTCGTTTGGTATTTACTTAAATAAGCAACCTTGACGAATTTTTACGAACAAATACACTTTAATTGGTTTGCTATTGTCCATAGATACGCTCAGATAAATGTCCTTTTGAACTAAGATTTCATTTTCGTTTTTCTAACAGATCTTGATTCTGAAAATGAATTCATATACTATTTGCAAAAATCAAGCGTAAAAAATTGAAAATTATGGTGAAAATTAGCAATTATGTCTTAGTTAAAGAAACATTTTAAAATTTGTCTCCTTAAAAATGGCGCTTGTCTCTGGTCATAGAAAGGGTATGAGAACTTGACCAAACTTACAATTTCTCGGGAACTGATATGCGCCTTCATTCAAAGGCAGTAGAATTAAAAGTAGTGATATATGCAGCATGCCATGGAATCGTACTTGGCTGTCCTTACTGATGTTAAGAATATATAGCGGTGTTAAGCGTTTGTTCCTATTTGCTAATATTCATCATAACGGCATTGCTAATTTTCTTGTGCCTTTTAGAGGAAGTTTTATTTTTCTCCTCGAGCCTTTCAAGATCGCAAATAACTTGTAATTCGAGCGTTTTATTTCCTTACACGCTGCACTTTAGATAGATCCAAAGCCGGAACTTTCCTTATTAGATACCTTATTTTGTTTACTACCAAACTGCACTACTGAACAGTCACAGCAGAACGTAACACCAAGTAACATTAACTACATTACTTAACACTCATAGCAGAACTACGATTTCTTTTTTGGCACTCTTATCGATATTTGTCTTCATCTCACGAGAAAGAGTAATCACAGCATCATTAATATCAGTTATTCGAAACGTTCTTTTCTGATACCTTTTTGAAGTTCTATCATAATACTCTAAGCATGTGATTTCTGACATTTCAAGAAGCAATTTGGAAATGTTAGGTTACGTAATATTTGCTTACCAGTAGAATGATCCTGGCACTACTTTCTGTATTTTACAAATTAGCTAAACACCCTGACATTGGTAATTTATTAAGGATTTTTTTCCCAAAGCACTGTTCCAGCTCATTATGAAGTCATGTATTTGTCTTTCCGCTCTACATGAAACTATTAAAACATATCCGAAGCTTTCCACAAGTGATGGTGTTTACTGAAATTTCTTATTTAATTCTTTTCTAGAAAACCTTTTTATTTTATTACTTGTTATATAAAAAATCATAAATGGTCGAAATTTGTAAATTGAAATATATATCATGTAATTATAAGGTATTTTCTGCTCCTTCCAGCATACCTTCGTGCTGTAACGGTTAGCACACTCGGCGCGTATTCGAGAGATCCAGGTTTGAGTTCTGACGAAGGCCCTACACTTTTTTCACGTCTCCATCAAAATAACCTAATGTCTACAGTGACGCCCGATGTCTTTCCAGTGGGTGATGATTCTTCACCACCAGGATTTGGTGAATGGGTCCCTTCGGCTCTCTTAAGATTTTGTATAAGTGTCACAAGTGACATAGTCATAAGGCATAAAATGCGGGAATTCTGTTCCAACCTGCGAGACAGCATCTAAGCAGTACTTAATTAGAGTAGCTACATTTGCACATGCGTGCAGGTTTCTACAGCTTTCCCGCTCTGTTTTCCCGGTCAATAGCTGTCGCGCATTCGCTTTGATTGGTCGACTCGGATACCGAATCGGCATAATGTTGAAAACTTCGAACTTTATGCTAAAATCCCTCAGTGGTCTTTGTGACGTAGCAAGATATGGTTACCTAGCAACGAAGCTTGGCTTAAACCAGTTATGACATTTATACCACAGTCTGAACGGATCCTTAACCCGCGAGAACTCGCACCGGGTATGACATGCCCGATCGATTTTCATTCAATGGTTTTATTACTTTCTTCTTATCGAATTAGGCCAGAATTTCGTGTAGCTGTATTTAAGGTTACATTCTTTCAGCAGGGCAAAAACTAGTTCTGCTCTAAAAATAGATTTTGAGAAACAGGTGTCGAGGGTATGCCATACCCGTGCGAGTCCTCGCGTCAGTTCGTCACAATTGATGAAAAACTCGAACCTTTTCGGGGGCGGTGCAGATTCAGGCAGTATATGCCCAAAAAGCCTTCTAAGTATGGCATCAAGATATTTGCACTAGTAGATTCTAGAGTATTTTATACCTGGAATATGGAGATTTATGCTGGTAAGCAACCCAATGGACCCTTCAAAATAGACTGTAGTTCGAAAGCCATTGTGATGCGGTTGATGACACCGCTTTTCAATTCTGGACGCAACTTGACAACTGACAGCTGGTATACGGGATATGAGCTAGCACAAGAACTTTTGAAAAATAAAATTACAATGGTTGGAACACTTAGACAAAATAAAAGGGAAATACCGCCTGAATTTTTGGTGAAAAAGGCGTTGTACTCTTCAGTCTTTGGATTTCAAAAAGAAACAACAATTGTTTCGTATTCTGCAAAAAAGAACAAAAATGTAGTTGTGCTGTCCACAATGCATACTGATGACAAAATAGACGAAACCACCATGGAATTGAAAAAGCCAGATATCATTACGTTTTATAATCTTACGAAAGGAGCTGTGGACGTTGTGGATGAAATGGCTGCAGCATACACTACAGCGAGGATATCAAATCGTTGGCCAATGGTTATTTTATTTTCATTGTTGAATGTGACTGCTATTAATGCCAGGATTTTGTTAATGTCCATCAAAAATCCTCCCACACAGTTCAAAAACAGGCGTTTCTTTTTGAAAACATTGGGACTGGTTCTTTCAGAACAACACAGAAATCGCAAGCCTCAAGGAAAAACAACGTATCCAAGCACTTCTAAGGAACTGGAGATCACTAATATTGAACCGCCTGCAAAAACCTCAAAGCAAATTATAAGCGATGTGTATTTTGTCCATGTAATAAGGACAGAAAATCAAGGTTTATGTGCCAAAAATGTGAAAAAACCCTCTGTGTTGAACATCAGTATGTAGTTTGTCAAAATTGTCTTTAAATACGTAAGTATGTTATTAAATTCACTAAAATTCTTTAATTTATTATTTTGTAATATATAATTACATAAAGTTTGCTTATAAGCAGTATTAATAGATATTTAAATAGCAGAAATGAACTAGGGTATGAGATACCCGGCGCGAGTTCTCGTGTTTGAAAATGGGTGCGTGTTCTCGCGGGTTAATATACAGTCGCCTTTTAAAAGGGGAAGTAGATAATGTGTTTTCTCCCTACTTTCTGCATGCCTTCGTCGTACAAAGGTAGCACACTTGGCGCGTATTCGAGAAGTCAGGTTCCAGTCCCGGAGAAGGCATTGCTAATTTTTCCTGTCTCCTACTTCAAAATAACTTAATGATTCTATACAACAACATCCAAGTTAAATTACAGTTCATTTACAGAGACTTAGAACAAAATCAAAATAATCATATTTATTATAATGTAGAATACAAAACAAAAACACAGTTACCACATTCAAATAAAATATGGAACCATTGTGAATAAGATCATTATAATGCACGACAAATGAAAGCAACTAATTATATTAAATTTAACCTCGTGAATACGGTTACGCATTCATGGTTATATTAACAACAGAATAAATGCTTTAGTGATAGCGCTTTAGATTTAAATTCCATTGCTCACAGGGAATACTATAAGCGTTATCACAATAACTAAAACTAATTCATTTTTGCTTTGCTTCAGCATACGCGCTTAAAGGGAGGAAGGAACTGATGTGTCCCATAAAGAGATAATTATTACCTATAGTTATCAGGACAAAGGAATGACCGAAACAAAAAACTGAGTTGAACACTTTATAATGTAAGAAGTGATTACAGATTCAATCGACTAATTCTACCACGTTCCAGTACAAGATAAAGATTTTAAGCATTTATAAAAGCAAATAAACGTTACATAGTTTAAAAACGTTACATAATAAACGTTACATAATAAACGTTACATAATTAGCGTTACATAGTTTTGTTGCTTTAATAAGATTTAAGCCCAGTTGTGAATTCTATGTTTGTTATTTATTTAAATTAGTATCTTTGTTGATAATTTTCAACTAATCGATATTTTCAATTCTACACTATACTTAATTCACTTTGCCCCTACCACAACATTTAACATGCTGCTCAATACTGAAAAAATGTTCTTAAATTATTCCTCAGGCCTTTCGGACAAATATATGTGAATTAATTTATTGACTAGAAACTTCCCGGAAACTTTCTCAAATTAAAAGTGCTTCTCGTAAACTGGGTACCGGCCAGCAGCTATAAGACTTGTAAAAACACCGAGTGTAAATCACTACAGGCCATTAGCCAGAGAAACTGACTTATTGATTAAAGGAGTGCTAATGAGCACATAAATAATCATTAAAGTATGACATTTAACAGCCTGTCACAATTTGACAATTACTCGTAACCTGTTATACATGCTTGCATTATTGTTAATATGCGCTCTCATCTTTACGTAACACGTTATTTTAGGACATTTTAAGCTCAGTTTCTTTTGAAGCTGAAACGTAAACTAATGAGTCAAAAAGTGAAATAATTCTGGAAGGAATTTATTGTTCTTGATGCTAATGACACATAATAAAAAATAAATAAATATGGCTGTGATGTAGCCAAATTTGCTGAAATGTTAAAGATCTCACTAGCTAGTGAATTTTGTTAAAATGGATGCAGCCAGTGTGAATAAATCTAACCATTCAAATAGACGGGGGATATTGTTATTCCTTTTGAATTTTTTATTTGCAGTTTTACTAAGATTTTAGTTTGAATTCGAAATTCCTTCGTTAAGTACTTTCTAAAGAAATATATACGTTTGTCAGGTAGCCGTGAGCAGGATAGATTACACAAAAAAGTTGGAAATAATGAATTGAGCTTAATTAAAAAATTTATTTGAAAAAAGGTCTGAAAGCTTTCAGATTTTATATTACTCTAAAGGGGCGTTTTTTTTTATTTACACTCACATAGACATTTTAAGGGCATTTGAGCTAATGTCTCTTTGAGCTAAAAAATATTTAAAAATAGCATATATATAGAATTGCCGATAGACAGTCTCGCGCGCTGGAGATAATTTTTCTTTTCCTATATTGTTGCCACTGCTCCTTTGATATTGTTGATTTGGTTAATCCAAAATTCATTAAACGTTTACAGAATATGAACTGGAGAATAAAACAAATTCCAAATTCTGTATTTAAGGTCATATTCGAGTGGAGGCCTACGTTATTCAAAATTTGATAGATCTAGGTACCACTGTTTTCTCACACTGAGAGAAATTTACATACATTCATATAGATTCTTCATTATTTAATTTCTTTAAATATAATACAGGACGATAATATTTGGTGGCAACAATTTGAAAAATGATACAACGCTTTCAGTGACTCAACGCAAAATGACGTTTCGAGATGACTAGAGCTTCTGGGTTAACGCTGTTTTCGGCTAATATTAATGATATAAATTTCTTCGTAATTAGTGGTAGAGATCTAAGTTCTTCTGAATTGTTAGTATTTGTAAATTTTGAGAGTGAAAAGATAAATTTGCAACTGTAAAAATGAGTTTTGCATTGAGCCTTAGACGGAGAATGTTATATGGGAAAAACGGAGCTCTCTGGCATAAATTGCGTTTATTTTCCCAGCATAATATTGCAGTAAACTGCATACATTATCAGATTTGAAACATTGCATTATAAGGTTGTTAGACTCCAATAATTTCTTATATAAACTGTAAACAAAAATCTTCTTAACTGTTGAGTCAGCCTATCAATGCCTTATGGGATTAGAATGCTGATCATATCATATCGCAGCCTCGGAGTATGAGCCTGCTGATCGTTGAATGCTTCCACAAAGACATATTTGTCTGAGACAGGCAGACCTCTTTTCTTCTGTGATATTCGACTAAACAAACAGCAAATGAAACCACTATGGTCATATAAGTTATTTTTTAGCTTTTGAGTTTTCCTGTCTTATATAACTCACCTTTCAACATTCTATACTCTAATCTAGAACATCAGCTCCATCCTTTGGTCTGCAGACCATAGGTGGTATTTGTAAAACGGTGGTCAATGTTGCCTTTCCTTTCTATCATGTCAATCACATCATGCAAAATTATCATTAAAATCACAAAATATCTTAGCATTATGCTATTTATTTATAATTTTCTAATATACTTAGAATAAATGTTAAGAACAATAATATCGAAATATTTCTACATTAATTATATCGTTTTATTGCCTATGTAGAATGAATAATATCGTTATTGTCTGCTTTCAACATGCTCTTAAAAGTATATCACACTAGTATTATCAGATATTTGTACCACACACACTTTATAAATAAGACAGCATGTTTTTGGATTTTATCTAGTGCAATGATAATAAAATTTAACAAATGAAACAAATATGGTACATTTTAGTTTACGCGATAAAAGTTATCACTTCTTTGTCATCGTAATCTATATAGACTATTTCTTACGAACGATTTCAAAAATTTCATTACATGTTACATTAATATTTTCGAATATTTTTGGTTGCACATCATCTACATATTTGTTTAAGCTTTACCTGCATTAAGACGATGTACCAACTGCTTCATAACTGATTAAGAAAATTAAGAATTGTTGGATGCGTAGGAGTTCTTAATGGACTGAAGCCACAAGTCGATAAAAATTAATAATTATTCTTTTCACAAGAAATAAAGCAAAATGCTGAAATATGTCCTCTGCGATATTCGTACAATATCACAATATCTCAAACCTTAAACAGAAGTCAATTCAAAACAGAGAAAGTTGATCCAATCTCACAGGGAATTCGATACAATCAATAACAACATTAAGTAAACAAACGGTTGGCTTAAAACAACAAAACTGAGCTAAGGTGTTTTAATTCGGCTTTCGTAAGCTTTTAATTATTCACGAGAACATTCCGGTGAAATCTCTCGATTTGTATGGATGGCAACAGCAATTACGAGACATTTATTTATTAAATATGAAAGTACGCGCTCTTGTATTTTTAATTTTCCGACGTAGCTTTCTCTTCAAGTTCGTCTGCGTTGCACGGGAAAATAAAACAATTTTAATTACAATTCTAAACAAATAGCTAAATAAATGCGAAATTCGTAACAGAATATTCATAACAACCAAAGAGCTAAATTAATGAACCTTCTTTCGCCAATATTCCAATTTACAATCATTAATTTTTTATCACGGTTTTAACTTTATGCTTCTATTTCTCTGTGACTTCTTTTACTGTTACTTTGGTTGTTTGTTTACAGTGTACTTGTAGCCATTTATGCAGTACCAAAATGAATTAAACATGAATTAACATTAGTAACCATGGGGTTATTACGAATGCCGTTGCACACTTTGAACCACTATAACAGGTTTTTTTTCATCTTCGATTTTATTTGATCATATACGTATCTACCATGAGTTACAATACTTACTCAGTACTATAACCCTCCTCTACAACTGATTTTTCATGGTTATTAGCAAATCGTTTCATAATTAGAATTCATGACACCGTCTCAATAAACTGATCATATATGCAATGGAGATTCACTGCCAGTAAATGGAACATTTAAACTGCAAAAGAACTTTGCTGTTATCACCTCATTTCTGAAAACTGTCTCTACGTAAGTCGTAATATACAGGAACATACCATAAAACAATTATTCATTAAGTCACAATCCGAATCAGAGACTCTGGATATTGTCAAGCTGGAGCCTACACTCTAACGTTTCCTTCCATCATCTCTCTTTCCTTCTGACAAAGTGTCATTAAATTATCAACATATCTTTTGCATTTTCCACCATATCCCACATTGAAAATCAAAATTAAACAGTAATTCAGCATTCCATGATTCAGCTAAAAATCATTTATAATCCCTGTTTCGTTCCTCCTGCTAAACAATTTTGTCTTGGACGATCCATCATTCTATTTTATACCATAATCGTACAAAGGCCACCCAGATGGTTAGGAGAGCCTGACTGAACAAATGGAATTATTTGGTTTCTCTAAAGTCGGATTCCTACATAAGATATTTGCGATGCTTGTGAAAGGCTTTGTAAGATCCATAATAAAATAAGTTCAAATATTTTGGAAACTCTTATCTTATTTTTCATTGCATTTGTAATGATAGTTAGATCTGATTCTACGAAATATAATTAATTACTAAGATATTGTTGAAACTTTAAGCAAGCTTTATTGTTGAAACTGTAAGCAAACAATGTATCGATGTTACTACGTTTATAAAAATGGAACGAAAACAGTGTAATTTAGTATCTGTTATTACAAAAAATATTTGTAATATACGTTCTGTAGAGAGGAAGAACTTTTCCAATTAAAATATTTTAATGACCGAAATTTATAAAGTCCATGAATGGTAGCTTGTAGCTTGAAATGCTTAAAGATATCTTTCGAAGTATGTTTTTGCTGTAAATTGCTATAAAATACTAACAATAGATCTTCACTTAAATTGCTATTCTGTCAGTATTTTTTTTAGTTACTTAGTTCTTGGAACTCACAGAATACAAATATACATTTTCAGAAATGTTTTGTGGTTTCTTCTGTCACCATTAAAGCAAACATAATGATCAAAATCGTTGAAAAACATTCCAATTAAAATGATGTGGAAGATGTATTCAAATGAGTTTCATTATATTTTACTGCCTATCAGTCGAAGAAATATTCCTTATCATAAACATCCCATTATATTTTGAGATATAATGCCTCCTGTGAAAATACTAAGGTCATTCATTATAAATGAAAACTTTTCAAATTTTGGTATCCCAAATTCTCTATTCAAATGGCCAAATGCTTTGCGTTTGTAACAAATGTTTTCTTAGCAATAATTAACAGACCCAAAATATCAAAAATTATGTTTCGTTATATGGCAACAATGCAATGCAAGACTTTAAAATAGTTCTCTGAATTACATACATAAATCATAAATATAATTCTCGCAAAATGATATTGTTGAGTTACAGAGAGATTATTTTCCTTAGACTATGACTTGAAAAAGAACACTGCATTTTTAAAATAAATTTAATATTTTTTGTCCGTGTACTAATATCTGAAACAATGTAGGTATAGTTTCTATATCGAAATAAAATAATTATTATGTTTCTGCAATTTTGTTTCTACCATTTTCTTTCACTTGCACGCAATATATTCTTCATGTGTTCCTGCCATAAAAATTCGCCTAGGTCCCTTCCTCACTGGAGGAAATAACCATTTTCCTTTTATCATACTAGGTAATTGCTGTTTTCAGTACATTATAAATTCAATAACAACTCTCAACATTGTAAGATATCCTACGTTGAATAAACAGTGAATGATTCTACTACTTCTTTCTTTTATACATACATTTATAAAACATTAAATACAAAGACAGATCAAATACAAAGAAAAAAAGCAGTTCAGAACATAATCCATTGGATTGCTAAACGGGAGTGCCTGTATTTGCACGTTCCGTTTTTTGTACTCGGTCTTGTCAAAATAATATTCTTATGCTTTTTAAAATTTGTTTATGTTTTTGATGCTAAAATTTTGCAATTCTTTTCACTCCTTACTTCGGCAGTAGTGATTGCACTGATAAAGACGCAGATTACCTTTATTGTTTTTCTGAGATTGTTTCGAGTTTTAAACTTTAATTTTAGTCTTTATTGGTTCAGAAGCAGGCTTTGCTTTATTTATTTATTTATTTGCACCAAAGCTTGATGGCGATGTAAGGGAAAATGTAATTTATTTAATTTTTGATGCTGGCATATTTTGCCCCTTTCTTATGTAGTTTGCCACTGTGTTTGTCGTTTTCGGCCCTTGCATATGGATTATTCCGAATTGAATATGGGATAAATTTTACATATATTATTTATTTTATTTTACGTCATTATACATGATTAAAATTAAAAACAAAAGATTTAAAAAAGTTTCTCACTTTATTGTGATTATAATTCAATTTTATTTTAAGACTTTCATTTTTTTTTCAAAATAAACCAGATATAATTCAGAAATATAGCGTTGTTGAAAATTCTTCGGCTGATCCTTGAAAAAGATAGGGAATTTTGAACAGCATATTTAACTTAATTTTACTATGTTGTAGAATTGTTTTGTTCCAATTTTATTAAACTGTTTTAGCTTCAATTTTGATGAACGTTCTTCCGATTAAACGGCGGACGATAGGGAAACCACTAAAGCGACCTTACAGCCAGCCCATTCGAGGGGCTTTGAACACCTGACCGAACTATCAGTGTTCAGCGGGTTTTCCGCATCGCCGCTGGTTAGCTCAAAAGCTGTTTTTTTTAAATGCTTTTTTTAAAAAGTAGGATTGAACAGCCTGTAATTTCAATTATTATGCAAAGGCATCATTTTCTATGTTACTAATATAAAAATTTTCCCTTTCTGAAATTTTAATTGCCTAAGAATTTCTTTAAGTACAGCATATGTAATTGTATATATTTTTATATGTTTTATTATATGCGTATTATTTGGAACTACACAGATCAATCCAAGTCTGCTTACAAGAGCTAAAGGAATATTTTATAGTGCGATTATAACCTGAGCTTTATTTTTCACGAATCAGTTGATAATTCAGAAAGTAATGCTGCAGAGTCATTAGGATTTTTGGAAAGCAGAATTGATGCAAAATTTGTAATGCTCTACCCGGGACTGTAACTTGGACCTCTCGAATACGTGCCGACTGTGTTATCGTTACACCGCGAAGGAATGCAGAAAAGTGGAAGAAAATCCCGTATATACTTCCCTTTTAAAAGGCGACTGGGAATTAAGGAACCAAATAGGCAAATCATGCTGATAAAGAATCATCAGGTTAGTTCGGGCGCCACTGCCGAGTCATTAATTTTTTGAAGCAGGAGACATGAAAAATGAGCAATGCCATCGCCGGGACTCGAACGTGGACCTCTCGAATTCACGTCGAGTTTGCTGCCAGTGACACCACGAAGGCACGTAGAAAGGAGGGAGAATACCTTATAATGCTAGTGCAGGAAATGGGTGACATACATACGTATCTATCTATCTATTTATCTCTCTCTCTCTCTCTCTCTCTATATATATATATATATATAGACCAAATTTTGTCTTTTTATAATTCATGGTTTTAAATTGAGTAGCTTTCTTATTATAAATTATTATGAATATACAAATATACATTGATGCATATATTAATATCTTGAATATAACACACACACACACACACACATATATATATATATATATTATTTGCATCTCTTACATTTTTATGTGATAGAGCGAGTACTTAAATTCTCAATTAACCACCTTGAGTTCGGCAGTGGCTGTTCTGTCTTGCATAGAAATTCACTCTCATATCAACATATCAAAGAATGATGAAAAATATGAATTACTCTCAATACAAGGGAGGCAATATTGTTCATCATCAATCATGGCACTTCTCTTTATTGCTTCAGGGTGATAAAACGTACATCAGCCAAAATGACAACAGTTGCTGTGACCAATCGAATTAATAAAGGAAGCAAAATGAATACCTTGTTTAATTTATTTCCTTTGCATTTTGCATAAATTTCTGTTTGAAATGAGTATCTGGTTTTGCTCTTTGAGTAAGGAAATTCCTTTTTGATATGTATTTTATATTTTTTTATTAGCTACATCTGGGTTTCAGTTTAGGTGCAAAATTGTCACGTGAATTCATGCGGATTCATCTTGTTGCGGCGAGGTGTGAATAATAGCCATAGAAACGGTGAATATAAAATTATACCATCTGAATACAAAGACGTAAAGTAATAGAGATTACTAGATAAAATTATTGTGATCCATGCATTTTAAAAGCCCGCCAGCGGCGAAGTAGTAAAGTCGTTGAGCACTGTTAGTTCGACAGTGTTTCAATTCCAGGCGATTTGGTTCATGGGTGTTTTCGCGATGTTTCCCATGTGTAGCGTGAATGTAAGCCAGTTTCCCCGGGTTTGCCGGAGAGTTTAGAATTAAAATTCTTTCTGAGTTGAATTAATTTCATTCAACTGAAAAGGTTTAGTTCTTTTAGTTTGCGATAATAAATATTATTTGAATCTTACGAAAGAAGCACATTACTTTTTTTAGGCTTTGAATAATAAATGTTTTAGGTGCTAAACTGTCATCGAAAATTTTCCCATTATTTTTTATTTTTTTTCGAGTTCACAGCATTTTGAAAATCATTATGTTCCATTAAAACGTGATTCTGCTGTTTCTAATAAGGCATTTTTTCCAACCTACATTCAAGAGAATAGTCGCTTGAAGGGCTGCTGGACTAAAGCTGTATGTAAGTAAAGCGTCGGCACTCCCATACTATAACATGACGCCAAATTGCAGCGCCAATCCACTGCAGTGGTGGCGATGTAAACTAAATCTCTTCCCCTCCTCCTTTCCCCTGCAGTGACGTCATGGAGGTCGGAAGTAAGATGGCAAGGCCGCAATGAGTTTTCACACGATTGGATGTAAATATTTTGCAATTGCGTCGTAATTATATATATAAATGTATATATTTTCTATTTGTACAGTATTTCAGAGTCCTAAGTGTACGAAAAGAATACATTTTTAAGCAAAGTTTATTGTTATTAACATTAAAATTATGCATTATTTCTTCTCCACTTACAGAGCTTCTACCTAAAATACTTTCTCAAATATGACATGATTTTTTTAGCTTCTGAGGCATCTTTTAAATGAAAAAAATCTAAGTCAATTTGTAATTAATGCTCAATTCGGTCCATTTCAAATTAGCGCTCTTTTTATTTTAATAGTGAAATACATTAAATAGTACATAACTTTCTCTGAATATTTCTGAAAGGGAATAAAAAAAAAGATCTTTTAAAATATTGTTTAAAACTTGTACCTGCGTTATTACAAAATACAGGGGAATAATTCTTTTAATTATCAGATTTTTAATATATTTTTTACCTTTAATTTCAACAATACATATCCTAAAACTCGTATTTATTACTTCCGTAAAACTCTTCTTTATTATTTTCTTAAGTACGCATCGTCTCAAGGAAACGTGTAGAAATGTATTCCATCCGATTTCGACGAAATCTTACTACTTATTTGCAATCCTTAATCCGCAGTATCGATACGCCATTAGAGAAAATTAAAAAAAAAATTGGTTCTGAAAAGAGCCTTTTGTAATTAAAAAGTACAAAATTAATAAGTTATAAATAACACAAACAAAGCACTTTAGAAGTTAACAAGATTTGGGTAGAATCAAACAAACAACCAAATCAAAACAACCAATGACTGAAAAGCAAAGGAGCATGCGCAGTTTTACTGATTGTGTTTCCACATCGCCACCGCTACGAGCGCTGCGGTCGTTACGAAGCGCAATTTCTCCCATTGAAGTGCCGACGCTTTACTTGCATACAGCTTTGTACCGGACATCCTAACAAAACCTTTGCTGCTGTAATATCTAGTTAGCCAGTTCCCTTTTGAGAGATTTAGCAAAAATCCTTAAGAAGTGGGAATAGCTCTGGGACACAGGAGTCGGCAATAAACTGAAGAATTTAAAATCCAGAGTAGAGTATTGGGAATCGGAAAAGTGCCAGGCTGAAGTGCTTTGGAACTGCACTGCTGTAACTCATTGCAAGCTTGGTAATCCACACCAGTAAAATCCACGCCAAGATAAGGTAGATGTTTTGCCTGATTTTAAATTTTATATTGCCCTTTTTCTTTTCCAGTTCAAAAACAGTATTCCATTTAGAGCTTGTCAGACGCTTCTACTGGATTTAACAAATACGCTGGTGAGAATGTAGTTTTTGGTTCTGAGTTGTGGTCGAAATCCAGAGTCTGGGTCTGAATTGCCGTCGAAATCCAGAGGTTAGATCAGTAAATTGCGCGTTGGCTAAATGCACGATCTGGAAGTAGCTGATGGGTCACTATAATTAATAAATAAATAAATGAAATAAAAAAACAGAAAGTAAATTGGAAAAGTTTCAGATTTTAAATTACGCCCAAAGGGGAGTTCTTTTCAGGTTTTGCGTGTTACCTTTATTTATTAAATATCATGTTCTACGTACTGAAACCATAAAATTCAGTTCAACAGCAATATCGCAAAATAATTTTAAAATGAGTTTAGTATTTTCGATACCGAATCTCGAGCGCTAGAGATAAAATATGTTTTTTTTCGTACAGTGTTGCCATTGCTGTCGTTGGAATCGTTTAGCGTTTTAATAAAAAATTCTTTGAATTGTTAAAAAATATGAAATCAATAATGAAACAAATTTCAAATTCAAATTAGGATTTCCATATTCTATGGAAGATTACGTTATTCCAATTTTGATGGCTCTAGGTACCGTTGTTTTATTACAATGCAAGAAATATACATGCATTCATGCAAATTCTTAATTATTAATCTCTTTAAATATAATACAGGGCGATAATATTTGGTGGCAGAAATTTGAAAATTCATCCACCGTTTATAGTTTTCAAGACAAAATGCCAAAACGAATTTAATAGTCCTTCAGAGAAATTGCCCCTTTGGACTAAAAATATATACATGTGGGGTAATACCTTTTTTAAAAAGACATCTAAGAAACTTCTTGAAAGGACAGCACATTTAATTACATTTAAAGTATTTACATTTTTTACAAATAAGTTTATGTAAATTTAGTTCGCTTCTATGATACACTTTTGTTTACGTCTTTAAATCTAGCGTCGTTATTCATTCAATACGTCTCGAGGCCAACTGCCACATTAGATGGAATTCCGTTCCCTCGTCCAAGTCAGCGCCATCTGTCGTTCAACATAGGCACCACATACTTTCGGCCATCCTGGATTCGTCTGGTCCTCCAGGCGACACTGCAAATATAAAAAAAGTACAAAAGCAAAACAGAATAGACAATAGCACGTCTAAAATTATAGGTTAGACTATTTAGAGTCCTTGATCGTCTTTCAGCTTCAAGAATGACAAAATGAGTAGAGTCGTCTTCAAACTTAATTTGCCATAGAAACAGTAGTTAACGTCTTTAACCGCAGTTTCTTCGTCTTTATGCACCTTTTCATGCGTCTTTAGGCGTCTTTCAATTCGTCTTTA
>KK118954.1:106334-211283 GCA_000611955.2 Stegodyphus mimosarum
ACATCTAAGATCTTGAAAGGACAGCACATTTAATTACATTTAAAGTATTTACATTTTTTACAAATAAGTTTATGTAAATTTAGTTCGCTTCTATGATACACTTTAGTTTACGTCTTTAAATCTAGCGTCGTTATTCATTCAATACGCCTCGAGGCCAACTGCCACACTAGATGGAATTCCGTTCCCTCGTTTAAGTCAGCGCCATCTGTCGTTCAACATAGGCACCACATACATATATATATAGTTATATATATATATATATATTACTCCTAAACCGGCGGTTTTTTTTCTCCTCATTTACAGACACATACACGTTTTGACGAGAGCATTTGCCCTAACGCCACTTTGTGCTAAAAAGGTATAAAAATAATATGCATTTAGAATTTCAGACAGACAGTCGCGAGCGCTGGAGATAAAAGTGTTTTACTCGCCATGATGTGATGGCTGCTAGTATTGAAATTGATGAGATTTTAACCAAAAATTCGCTAAAGGTGTACAAAATATGGAATATACAAGAAAATAAATTCAAAATTCGGGCTTTCAGGTGCCCGTGTTCAGGTGGAGGACTATGTTATTCAAAGTTTGATGATGCTACGTACCGTTGTTTTTTCAAAGTACGAAAACATACATACATTTACGAGGATTCTTCATTACTTAGTTTCTTTAAATATAATTCAAAGCGATAATATTTGATGGTAACAATTTGAAAATTTATTCGGATATTTAAAGTGATTCAACAGAAAATGCCGTTTTAACATTAAAAGGCCCTTCTGGGCCAATTGGACTGGAAAGAGAGAAAGAAAAACCACTTTCAGCCTTCGAGGTGCACATGTTCGGGCGAAAGACTACATGTTTTAAAAATTAGGTGGGCCTAGGTGCCATCTTTGATTCACAGTACTGGGAACACGGTACAAACACACATTAGATACTTCATTATTTATTTTATTAATAATATATGGTGATAAAATATTGAGTCAACAATGTGAAAAGTGATACTTTGAGTGAGTTTCGAAAATAGTAGCACTTCTGACGCTGATAAAATATATGATGAAACCAGTTTTGAATTTTGCATCTTAAATACAATATAAAACATATTTTCTAAAACATAATACATGATAATGTGTCACAATTGCGGTCACGCTATGTTACGATTATGTTTAAGTAGCTTAGTGAATATTATCATATAATTTCTTTTATGGTTTGAAAGCTAATTTTAAATAATTACTTAAGTTATATGGCTACATGTTTATAGTTCGTAATTAGATATTTTAAAACACCTAACAGAGATGCTAATTTATGTATTAAAGAATTTTTATTTTGAGCTTGTCTAATATAACGGAAAAAAAGTGTTTTCTTATTTACATATTACTTCAATATACACAATGACAATATTTCACAGTGACGGATACTATAAAGACAATCATGCAATCATAATGCAGCGCAAAATAATATGGTACGTTTAAAATATATTCAAAATGAGTATGCAGCAGACAGGCTGTTTTTATGATTAACCTATAGCAAGTGACGAAATTTATCCGTTAAATAGTTAAATTTTTTTACTCACATTTGCTTTACTATACTATTTTTATTGGATCTTAGTTATGAAATTTGATTTTTAAGATGCATCTGTCTTGCTAAATTGAATCTAAATAGAACAAGTCTTGACTTAATAATTTATTACCATAGCCACAGAAGTCGATATTGCACAAAGAAAATCTTACGAGATGTTCATGAAAGTAAAACTGCAATGTTTTTCTGTCTATCCTCAGTACATCTTCGGTACTAAACTTAGAACTATTTTATGCGTACTATTTTATACGTGTATTTATTTTCTGCTCGTAACATAATTCGAATAAGTATGAAAGGGTTCATCTTCTTTCAAAATACAATAGAGGAGTACAGATGTTTTTCCATGAGAGAGTCCCTTGACACATTGATTTATAAGTTGTAGAAGCAACTGACAATTTTTGCGGCTTCATAATCTGTCTGCTTGTATGATATCAGTTTGCAGAGATGTTAGTCATTATTGAAGCAGGAGTCATGAAAAATAAGCAATGTCCTCGTCGGGACTCGAACCACGGACCTCTCGAATACGCGTCGAGAGTGCTGACCACTACACCATAAAGGCATGCGAAGAAGGTGGAAGAAATACATTATATACTCCCCTTATTAGAGAGCTACTAGGGATTAGGGGTCCCAATCGCCAAATCATGGTGGTGAAAAATCATTATCCACCATCTTTTAGTTCGGGAACCACTGTAGAGATTTTTTTTACAGAGAGGTTAAAAGAGAGCAATGCCCTCACCGGGACTCGGGCCACGGACCTCTGGAATACGCGTCGAGCGCGCTCACCACTACACCACGAAGGCATGCTAAGAAGACGTGAGAAATACTTTATAAATTCAGCTCATTTGTGAATATCCCCCAAAATATATCCTCAAAAGCCCCCATTAACACAAGGTCGACAACATCAGAAAGGCGTGATATGGTAGTTGAGGAAAATTACCGTGATAAAGTCAGGTAGCTTTTATTGCTCGTTATTTAGGACGGGAAGGAAAAATGTCCACGCAAACTCACGAAAAAAAAAGCGGTCTGCATTACTTATTAAGATTCGAAACTACTGCTCCATCATGTCTGGCCTCACAAGAAAGCTATCTTGAAAGGCCAGACATGACGAAGCGGTAGTTTCGAATCGCCTTCAAGTTAATATTTTGGACTTTTTTCTCTATTTTAAAAGCAGATTTTTCTATGAACTCTTTCCTTATTTTTCCTTCAACACTTAATCAGCATTAACGATTTGTGAAGGTGAAATTTCAGGATTTCATTTGACTTTATTTTTAACTTAACAAATTACTCGTAGATCACTTAATACAGAGGAAAGGAAAAGCCGTTTTTGCGTGTATTTTACTGCATGCAAAGTGATAATTAAAGTAGTTATGAACGTATCACACCTAAAAATGTATTGCTACTCATATATACTAATATAATACTAATTCATATATACTTATATAAATATTTACTAATACTCTGATTTCTGATTATGAAAATTCGCTGTGTATATGCGCATACTGCATAAACATATATTGCGCTGTGTGTATGCGTAAATATATTAGTAAAATGAGATAATTTTGTCAGGACTGAGTGTTCGGTGCATATTCTTGGCAAACATCTTCGTGAACTCCTTAAGTCCTGATTTGGAACAGGGAGCTGATTGCAGCTATGTTCTGTGGTAGATACTGTGATTGAGTTGGAGAATAACTGCACTTGAAAGGGATTCAAAATCCTCTTTTATTAGATCACAATTATTTACAACCACTTCCCAACTCGGGAGGGATACAGAAAGTAAATACCATACTTGGGTCTAAAATAAACAATCAGATATATTTAAAACTAAAGCTAAATAGAAATTAAAGAGTCGTTGCTCACAGAGCTTACAAAGCGAGGTTGGTCTCTAACTAAATGGTGCGTAGCAAGATTTACTAATACTGACGCACTTGGATTTATTTCTATAAGCAATCACGTAAAGCGCTATGGCTTAGAATTTAAATGCTAAATGGTCAGGCGAACGTCGAATAGAATGATTGTGGTCTGAAACTAAAAGCTCTCTCACACAGAGAGGTTTCTACCTTTCGTTTAAATATAACTTGGCTCCACTCCAAATTAGCATAAAGCTGAAAACGCGCGCTTCTTCTAACGGGAAGTTGAAAATGAGAAGAGATAGAAAGATTTAAATTAAAATAAAACTTTGTTAGTTTAACTAAAACCCTACAATTTAAGCACATACTAAATCAAATCAATCTTATAGAATAGATATTCCAACGACATCTGCTATGAAAGACTATATTAAAAGTATAATTTAATGAAATAAGAACATCGGTCTTATAATATGTTTAAAGTTAGATGTTGGGTTAATTTGGAAAACACGGTTCGGAGTACAGTCTTACAAAATCGCACCAAATATTTTTTGAATACGTGTAGAAAATTGAAAAAGAATATATGAATAGCAATATGAAGTTAAAAGAAATTATGTAAAATAAATTGTATTATAGAGATTTATATTTAGCTTTATTTTAAATTTTTATGTGCAATCAAAGTTTAAGTTATTAGTTAGAACATACATGCTGTTTTTCTCCTCACATTGTTAAAAGAAGAAATATGAAACTAATTTGCATTTATTTTTAAAAAAAGTGATTCTTGAGACTTTTGAATTAAAAACAATAATGAAAAAGCATAAAATATAAAGTAATTTCACCTTTACATTGTAATAAACTAAATATGAGTTCATAATTTAATTACTAATAAACTACGTAAAATACAAGAAAAGTGGAAATAAAGAAATTCATAGCTATATATATATAATGTTTTATTATCATTTTAGCGCATAAATTCTCTTTATTAAAACAATGATTTCCTTCCGATATATAATATTTAAAACACATGTTACAACAAGCCATATTTCTATATCAGTTTCTTGTCTTGTATTAATTACATAAGGATCCAATTTCTCGCTAAGTTCCTTCCCGTGTAATCTATTAATACAAAGAGCTTTGTTCACATGCCTTCATGACTTATTAAAAGACGTTAATTGTATCCAATCATTCTGACTTTAACGAAGTTACTATGTGTTACTGAATTAGTCTGATGTGAGTCACACAAGACTAAAGCTATTAAGTTGAAAGACACAGTGTGCAGTGGCTATTGAAGTCACGCAACAACAAAAATGTCTCAACAAATTTAACATTGTTACAAATTTCTGTATATATAAATACTTTTAATGAAATTATATGTCAACTATATATCTTGTAGAGTGTAACATGAAAAAACGAGTTCTTGTCGCGAAATATGGCGAGAATTCGCACAAAGTAGATAAACATAGCAATCGTTTGGAGCCATTTTTGACTAATCTCTGAGTAACTGTAACTGGTCCGCTCCCTATGTGTAACTACATCCGGGTGTATGCAACTGTAACGTAATAACAACTGTAACGTGTTGTGTATGCTTTTTGGAATTCTTAGTTACGAATTGTGTATGTATGTAAATACATTTATTGAAATAATATGTAAATTTTAGTATCTCTTGAACATGAAAGTCCTCGTATAGCGTAATATGAAAAAACAAATTTTTTCGCCAAATTTGGAGAGAATTCGCCAAAAGTAGCCAAACATAGCAATCGTTTGGCGCCATTTTGGACTAATTTCTGCGCAACTGTAACTATTCCGATCCCTATGTGTAACTGCATCCGACTCTATGCAGCAGTAACTGTGTATGATTCCATCTATTCTTAGTAGTGTTACGAATTTTGTATATACGTAAATAATTTTAGTAAAAATGATATGCAAATTGTAGTAGTATACAAAGTATAGAGTAATATAAAAAAAACGAGAATTCGCCAAATTTGGCTAACATTTGGCACCATTTTGAACTAGTTATTGCAAAACTGTAACTGATCCGATGTCTATGGGTAACTAAATCCAACTCTATACAACTGTAACTGTGTATGCCTTCCAGCAATTTTAAGAACTACTGGAAATTTCTCGGCGGATGGGAGAAACTACATATAATATGCTATTTCTCAGAAAAGGAGCTCTGTGACATTTTCACGATAATCGTAAAAAAACATTTCTGAAAACCTTTTGTTTAATTTTAGTAAGTGAACCGGTTCATGTTTTAGAAGTATTCAGTTTGTTCGAGATTCGGCACCAAAAATGAAATTAATTAAATTAGTTAGAACTTGTAGCTAATCGTATTTTTAATTTAGATATCTATTTTTGAACAGATTTTGCTTATTTGCTTCAAAAGCAGTTAATTCGGTGGTCTGAGTTCCCTGGAGGGCTATGACTCAGCTTTGTCTAACACACGGTTGTGATAAAATTGGTTTTCAGATCCGTTTGACTTTTCAAATTCTATTTCTTGTAGAAACATTTAGCAAAGCTTATAGCTGGAAAATACTGTAACGTATTTATGAATAGGGTAGTCAAAAAATGTGTGAGAAAATGGCGTAAAATAGCCAATTTGCATTAAATAAATTTTGTTTAACAATTAATAAACAAATTGTTAGGGATATCATATGCGTGCGATATTTTTCATGCTTACTGAAGGAGGTTATATGTTTGTGTATATTGAATAATTTAATTTCAAGTATTGTTTTATAAATAAATTTTAATCTGAAATCTTTTTCCCAAAGTAACAAAACAACATTTTGGATGAGCATAGCAATTCATCTTCTTGCTATTCATCGCTGAAAAAAATTATTAAAAGAATTTCGTTTGTTTACGTTTTTCTGTTTTTTTTTAAGGTCGAACACCGTCGTGAAAGGTTGTGAAATTGAAGGCACTGACATCGTAAAATATTGCTCTGTCTAGGAGGAAACTTTCAGTGGTGGGTAATAAAAAATCAAGATCAATCTGAAACATCTCCCTCACACGTTCTACTACATGAACATCATTCCATGAATAAAATCTCTGCAAGATGAGATGGTTTCAGCAATTCAAAAACAGCCATGTGCCGGTGCAGTTGAAAAATAGCAATGTAGGTTTAAGGACCTTGATCCTTCCTCTTACAAATTTGATTTTACACAAAACGATTATTATCTGTCCTTCAAACTAATGTTCGACCTTCATGGAAGAAGATTTAATAACAACGATGGAGTAGAAAATGTAGGTATGGAAGAGTTTGGTGATACAATTTGAAATCCCTTTCCCAGGAACATAGATTTGGTTATTAAAGGATTTGAAAAATGTATCAGGATACAAAATCATAGTGATAAAGTTACTAAAATTATGAGGAATGAGCATTCTATGTGTATTCTTTGAGAACATGGTAAATTCTGTAAAGGGTTCTTAACCTGAAGTTTTCAGTCCTGAACTGGAACAGGGAGCGGAAGGTACGCTATGTTCTGAGGTAACTGCTGTGCTGGATAATAACTGCACGTGAAGGGATTTGAAATCCTCTTTTATTCAATCTCTATTATTTACAAGCTTCCCAACTCGGGAGTGATACAGAAAGTAAAAGACCGCACTTGGGTCGAATTTAACAATCAAATAAATTAAATGCTAAACCTAAAATAGAAATTAAATCAAACTTTGCTTCGCAGAGCAATTCGCGGAGATTGGCCTCTACCTAAAAGGGTGCGTAGCAAGATATACTAATACTAACGCACTTCAAATTGTTTTACAATGCGATCACGTAGTAAGCACTATGGCTTATAAATTTAAACTGCTAGCTAGTCAGACGAACGTTGAGTGGCGTGACCGTGATCTGAAACTAAGCTCTCACCCACAATAAGAGGTTTCTACCTCTGGCTTAAATAGTACTTGGCTGTATTTCAAAATTAGCATAAGCTAAAACCGCGCGATTCTTCTGACGGGAAGTTGAAGAAGAGAGGAGATAGACAGATTTAAATTAAAATAAAACTTGGTTAGTTTAACTAAAACCTTACAAAATGTTTTTTTTTCTTTCAGAAATATATCAAACTGGGGTTGCTTTACTCCATCAAAATGCAAGACTATATGTTTATAATGTAATATGCGAATTAGTGATACTTTTACTACGTATTCTAAGATTTCTTTCGTTCAGTCAGAAAGACTGCAAAACCTTAAGAAATAATAAAATATGTATTTTATTATTTCTTAAGGTTAAAATATCAAAAATACTGAGATTCATTAACAAGTTGAAGTTTAATGATTATAAATATTTAATTAGTTTAACAGCGTAATTATTACGCTGTTACTAATTAAATATTAATGAATCTCAGTATTTTTGGTATTTTTTCAAGTGCCTAACTTGAATACGCATCAGTTATGAAAAGGCAAATTTAACAAGTTATTTTCGTAATGTAAGTGTATCATTAATTAATAATGTTCAGTATAAATTAAGCCTTAATATAGTATTTAGCTGAATGGCAGAACGTTTATGTTAACCTCTTTACTTAGAAAAAAAATAGCTGATCTGGATACCACATGACCTCCATATACAACCCACTAAATTATACACATTTTGTTGAGGAAATTTTCATTTTATGAGCTTAAAGCACAACAGTTATTCTGTGTTATCAAAGAGACAGGAATGAATATTTCTGAAACCAATTATTGCAGAGCAATTTTCAAAAGAAATCAGACTTTAAATTTGCTTTGTTTAACTTACTCATGTGACGAAATATTCAAATATTTCTCGGAACCTTACATGTAAAATAAGCAGCAGCAGTACAAAAAGCATTATTCCAAAAGCCCCTAGGAGTAAATCCATTATTGTCTTTACGATTTCAAATTCTCAGAATCTCCAATGAACAATTTCAGTTCTGCAAGGTTTTTGATGAACATAGTTTCGAACCAACGGGTAGAAAGTCCTCTCCAAGTTCTGATTGGATCCGATAGGAAAGGAAAAATCTGAATGTTCGACGTAAATTATTACATCATGAGAAGAAAAGAATTTTTCATTTCACTTTTTATTGAAGTGCACGCATAATAGAAAAGGCCATATTTGAATTTCGACATTTACAAGAACAAGCTCTATTTTTTTTTAATTTTAACCTATATGAAGTCAGTTTTTGCTTTCCATCAGATAGCTTCTGTATATTCTAATAAAGAAACTTATATGTCTTGTTTTGATAATTTAAATTCAGTAAAATAACCTTTTAAAAAACTTAAATTAGTAGCATCGCCTTTTGTACAAATGACTAACCTTTAAATCCAGTCATTTACATTACTACGAATTTTACATTTAGTTAGATTATTTTAGTAGAATCATAATTAAAATTGTTGTATTTCCCCGTGTAATGTAGCCCTAGACAAACTTTAAGAGAAAGCTGTGCCGGAAAAGTAAAAATACAGGAGCACGTGCACTTAACATTGAGAATACGATTATCTCGGTAATGTGTATCAAGGATTTTATTGAAACTGAATAAATGTAGTTGACCACTATGTTAGCTGCAACCGTAATTCCACCCTCTTATTGCTTTTCAGAAATCTCGAGAAGCAGAAATTACTAGAACTATCTCGCGACCGGTTGAAATCTATAAAAGGCTGAAGAGAGAGAGTTTTAGTCCCCCTCTCCCAGTTGCTTAGTTACTGTTACTGAGAATTATTTAGTTCCACGTGAACTGCGATATCAGATTTAGCTTTCTCTTTAGATAAGCTGTGAATTGAGTTGTATTTTAACCTTTTTACTAGTTTGAAGTATAACTACTGATTACACTGCGTGATATTGTGAACACTTGTACGACTATCTCTGAGAAAATTCTAGAGTTCTGATATATTTCTTTTGATAAGAATAAATTTTATTAACCTATTATCAAACTTGCGATTCAGTCTGTTACGAATCTGTATGCCCGAAACGATATGTATATGGTTAACGAAGTAGTTTATCAAGGTAATTGATTTTTGTTATTCCAGATGTTCAATAAAAAGAAACTAATTTATTTCAAACCGAAACAACCACAGATCTCTTTATCTTCAAGTAACAATTTCCCAAAACTACCGTGAAAAGAATTATTTCTTGATTTTAATGCCAAAATGACCAAAAATGTTTGATTAGCCGTAAAAAAATTTCACAAGATTGTAAATCTCACAGTGCAACTCTAAAATCATCAACTCTGTACTAAAATATACCATTTAAAATAGTTTATAAAAATTTATTATTTGTATTTTCAAATTATGAAAATTGGTTATTTTAAATTCCTCTCTAAACTAGCAATCACAATACTGCAAATAAAATTCATGGGAAGTTAAAAATGACAGATATTTAAAAGCAAAGTTATCAAGGAGAAATTTATATTCGTTGAATGTATGAGTACTTTTTACCTCCTTTCCGCGTGCATATGCAATTGGATAGCACGTCTAGCTAGTAGTCGGCAGTTCCGATGTTCAAATCCCAGGAAGGGCACCGCACATTTTTGACGTCTTCTATTTTGAAAAACGTAATGTCTCTACAAAATGTATTAATTTGTATCTATGTCAAATATATGTTGCTTTCATTGCTGCTTAAACTGTTTTAGAATCTCAATAAAAATATTTTCTGTTGGGGTGTTGTGCTATTTCATTTTTAGTGATGTCTGATAGAGAATATTTAAATATTTATAAATTATGTTTTCTTTTTAGTGCATTAGTTATATTTTTTTCTGTTTCACACCTATTTTATTTAATACTTTTGTTAAATAAAATGCGTATGAAAAACTAACGGAATAAAAATGGCACACTCTGAACATTTAATCAGTATTATATAAGACAAGAATTGGAAGTTACCTTTCTAAGTAATCAGTTTACAGACAATGTTAAATGACTTCTCTACAAAAACGAAATGTATGATTACAGCGCTCTTAAATCATAACTCAAAACATTAAAATTCGCAAAAATTATTTAGTCATTGACGTTTTAAGCGTTCTCATCTTAGAAAAAAATTATCGATTTTATGTCCTGTGAAAATATTAATAAATTGCAAGCCATTAATGATGAAATTTAAATTTATTGGATATGCAACAATTATCAGCAAATTTTTCTGGATCTTCAGGATAAATTTCATAATAAAGCGAAAGCACTGACAGCATGGTATATTAGTATATTGGAAATGAATCTTGTCACGATGTTTGCAGAAATGAAACGCAATGTCTCTTCCAAATGCAATTTACAGATGTAATTAATCAAGAGATACGTACCAGTGTCATATGTTTTGATAGAACATTTTATTTTCGTGCAAAGTTTACGTCAAAACGTTCATGAAATTGAAGAAAACGCATCTACAAAATAACGGTTATTTAATTTTTTCCTTGTGGGTGGTAACAGATTTTTATTTGAGCACATTTCTTACTAAAATAGAGGTAACATAGCATTAAACGTAAAAATTATCATTAACTCTTAAAGGAAACATACCGTTACGCATTACCATTATGTCACAGTAGAATTCCGCAATTGAGCAAACGTATGCAATACATGAATTAGATGTTTACTTCTTAGAAAGTTTAAGATTTAGTATTTTGTAGATCTCGGGATTCCTATACTTTAGCACTGTTTAAACGAAATCAGTTTCCTTAACGCATTTGCTGCCGATCGCAGTTTTCAAAAGCGGTTTCACCATTGAATTTCAAATCATTAGTTGTAAAATATAAATACAAAACATGTGTGTAAAATATCAAATATCTAATCTATCTTTCAAATAATAAATTAATATTAGTCTTTTATCTTTCACTGAAATTTGAACCATAAAAATTCAATCTTCAATAACCATCTTTCATTGAAATTTTAATCATACAAATTTAAATTAATTTTCATTGAAATTTAATTTTAATAATTGAAATTTAATTAATTAATATTAATTAAATTAATAAAAAGGACAGAGCAATAATTTTTCCAACAAAACTCCCTGCAGTTCTGATGAGCACTTACCGATGAAATCTGAACCCAGCATCTGGACATTAATCTGTCATGTGATCTGAAATGGAATTCCATATAAAAGGTAATTGCGTCGCAACACCCCTTTCCTTCGCTCTTCTAATCTGCTTCCTTTCGCTGTGTCGCCTTGTCGGTAGCCACGCAGAGATCACTTTTCTAATTTCGACCATTGTTCAAGAAATGTAATCTGTATAAAATTGTGAGTGGATAGCGCACCCATATTGATGATGTGCATTATCAAGAAATAAAATTATGTGTAGAATTTACCGCCAAGCTTGTCCCTCCTTCGAATGTCATCTTTCTACCTACGCAGTTAAGCCTTTCCGACGCGAATCCGCTGCAACTTTCTTCTTCAGGACATCTTATTACATGTATTTATGGGGAATTTTTTGAATTTAGATAATTTTCAATTGCTTTATTAGTTACACGAGTTATATCGTAGTCTTTTTATTGCGATAAAATGTTTTATTTCAGAATCAGCTACGAGTATACTCGTAAATAGTATGTTGGTAGTTGGCGGTTGCTTGTAAAAAAGATTGATTCTTTTTACAACATTTATTATAAAAAAGATTATTATAAATTGTTTGTGTGCCTATGTTTTTTACTTTATAATTACTTATATTGTACTTATATTAATTATATTAAATCTCTTGAACTGCGCCAGATTGTTGCGTTTTTTTCTAATGCCAAAAGCCAGATAGATACCTTCAAAGAACATGAAAATACTAACAGAGTATGTCGCGTAGGTAAAACTAAAACGCTCTACGAATTAACGCGTAGCTGGCGCCTAAACACAAACTTCAACTTACGAGCTAACTCGTGGTTGACAGCGAATGTGTTAGGACAACCAGATGTCGAACGGAAATCGCTGATCACGGTAGTTTGATCTGAGTTCATATCCCGGAGAATGGGCTGGTTGTGTAATCGTATTCATCGTCTCCTCATACACAATGTAATTTTGAGCCATGTTCCTTTAAAAATCCTCCACGAAGGCAACCTTTCCCTCGACTGTTTTGTCATAAAAAATTCAATGAAATATTTACATTTCAGAGATTACTTTAGTAATGAAAAAATTTTATCCAAAAAAGAGAAAGAGTTTTCTATTTCTAGGATTAGTTTAGGTTATTTTAATATCGCAAAACACTTGAGAAATACTTGCCTAAAGGGCGGGACGCCTTTGTTGGTGAGTTTTCCAAGGGAAACTAACTTATATTTGAATAATGAAAACAAAGGAAGCACATTATGAAGGATGTTATAACTCATGGGTTTTTATGTTATAAAATCTGATATTGCTTTTTAAACCTATTACGGGTACAGATTAGATAGGTCAATTGTAATATTAGTAAAGTGTTGCACATTTTATTGCACGTAAATTATCACTGGAATATCACTGGAATACCACTAGAATATCGCATCGTTAAACTAAAAGACTTATAATTAAATACTACCCCACCATTTGGAAGTGATGAAATTAAATCATACAAACATTAATTTACCTGCCAAACTGAACCTGGTTTAAAATTCAAAGCTTTTTCTCACAATGGTTATAAATTCAACAATTTAACTTTAGTTTGACTAGAGGTGTATAGAATCTCAAACACATTATTTACCAAAGCAGGATCTAGACTACTTATCCAGTATTCGCAACATTATTAGAACTGGTCTGTTACCAGCAGTCTTTGCTTTAATCGACAATGTAGCTAATCACAAGCCAAACTCTTCCACAGCTATTCGTAATTTTCTAACCTAAAATACCTTTCAATTGTGCATAAATTTTGGAATGGATGAATCTCGTGCTGAAATCGTACCGAAAGGAAAGAAGTTAACTAGGTGAACTTTTGTTGGCAAAATTGAATTATAAACGCCGTAACTTTACACAGCGATGGACAAAGCTCATAAAATAAGACTATTATTGCCCAAACCACACAAACTCACCAGTGGTAAAGTCGCTGAACCCTGGTAGTTTGGTCCCGGGAGGGCATCTCAAAAAACTTAGTTTTTCCCATCTGTAACATGCATATCAGCCAGTGTCCCTTAGAAATTTCTCGACGAAGGCATGTCTCCCTTTTGGAAGGTAGCCCTCGGGTATTTTGTTGCAATCAAATAAAACAAAACAAAAAAAAAAACAAAAAAAAAGTTTAGAAAACACTTGTGGGAAATGTAAAATTTTATATCAATTTGATGGCGTTTATAAAAGTTCATTTTAAATTATGATCATATCTGAATGGTACCTTCCAAGGAAATGTTTCTATCTGTAAATGTCCGAAATAAATTATAAGACTATTTTCATTTACATAAAAACAATTAAAAATAAGAATATTTTAAAATGCTAGACTCCACACTTTTTTTAAAAAATATATGCAAATTACTTATTTGAATGTCTTCAACATTTTAAAAAGAACGACAATATGCATATATGATCATTATATAGAGTAATAGAAGGGATCATTAGCTAGAGAATGAAGAAGTGAAAAGTTCAATAAAAGAGAGATAATATTAAATATATTTGAAAATATTAAGTCTAACTTTGCCTTGAAAATCATTTTCTAAAGAGCATGAAATGTGCAAAATTAAAAGAAACGAAATTCTTTTGTCCACTTTCTAAATTCCAACAAAGGAAACTTTTGTTGGAATTTAGAAAAGAGGATAAAAGAATTTTTAAAATTCGCATAGCGAAAGTAATGCTTTTGCACTAATAATGCGTTAATTCATTTCACAGTTTTACCTGGGAAAAAAAGCTAAAAAATGCTATTTAACACATTTCCCTTTTAAATCTATTTATATTGAATGAAACTCATCTAGTGTTACATACATTATTATATTGAATATTAATTGTTATCTTTCGTAGTTCATAAATTGATTGTGAATATTTTAATTTTTGTGAATGAACAAATGTGTTTTTAACTGGTTCTTTATGTCATTATTTTTTTGTTTATTGATGTCACAGGTGAATGTGGACTGGGAACTGAGCGACACTCTTTGCGACTTTTACATTGCAGTGGACGTAACGTGCAGCACGGCTTCGATCTTCAACCTCGTTGCTATCAGCATCGACAGGTACGTGCCGAAAATATAAGATATACCCTTTACATTATCAAATTAGTTTTTATCTGATGCGATTGGATTGTAAAATCGATCAAAGATAAGGCATTGGATTTTGACAGGTTTTACGTAGATCTCAATCGATTTTAAGACGGAGTACTTGGATTCCTTAGCAGAATGAAAACGAAATGCGACATTATTTTGTTTCTGAACAACAACATGATACTAATAATTAAAAATTTCAATAAACACCTCTATTTTACATCAAATCAACAGAGGTTTCATAAAGCCATCTTCCATTTTGTCCTTTGTTTCTTCATTTTTATTTCGTTTTCTTTGCTGCCTACATGCTAAGACTTTGAATTTGAAAAAGTATGACAGTCTACCATTACCCCAATTACTTAACAAACTAATTAAAAAAGGACAAACTGGAATATTTTTTAGACTTCATATTTAAAACTTAAAGCAATAATTAATTAAGTTAAATTCGAATCACTTTGTGGAGTCATTAGATTTTTGAAACAAGAGACACAAAAAACGTGCAATGCCCTCCCCGGGACTCGAACATGAGCTCGAATATGTACCGAGTGTGTTACCACGAAGGCGTACTGGAAGGAGGGAGAAAATACCTTATATTCTCCCCCTTTTAAAGCGCGACTGGGAATTAAGGAACCCATTCGCCAAATGTTGCTGGGGACGAATTATCGAACATCACCATTGAGTTCGGGAGGCACTGCAGACTTTGTAGAAGCAAGAGATGTGAAAAATGTGCAATGCCCTGCCTGGGATTCGACCTGGACCTCTCGAATACACGCCGAGCGTGCTACCAGTACACCTCGAAGACATGATGAAAGGATAGAACAGGAGTCCAAAAACACATAACAGCTTAAGAAATTCAAGTAAGGTAAATTTATTAATACTGCTTAAGAAACCTAAAACAATGTTAGCAGACTTAATGAAATATTGCACAATTCCATAAGCTGTGTAATTATTACAATTACACATGAATTATGAAAGCCAAGCATATTTAAAAGTCATCTGTACAACACAGGAAATGATCTACGTAAAACATAACTACAACTATGCATTAAAAATTATTACAACAAATTAGCTGAAAGCAATATTTTTTTAAATACTTGTATATTCTTTGATACCGGAGATATATCTTTTTGAGAAAGATATATTTCTAATAAACTAAAATAGTTAAATGTACAGATAATGATTACAACTAATCTTGATTATCAAATGATATCCTTACCATTTATCAACCCAAAGGGGAAATTTGCCCAGAAGGGCTATTAATTTCGTTTTGGCACTATCATTCACTATAAACGGCGAATCGCCTTTTAATTGTTGCCACCAAATATTAGAGCCCTGTGTTGTATTTCAAGAAATAATGAAAAATCTCCCTAAATTTAAGTATGTTTCTTACATTGTGATAACACAACGGTACCTAGAGCCATCACATTTTGAATAACGTACGGCTCCACACGAATATGGGCGTCTGAATTTGGAATTTGCTTTATTATCTATTTCATATTTTGCGAAGCATTTATGAGTTTTTGATTAAGAAACTCAACGATTTCAAGGCAATCAATGGCAACACAGTACGAAAAAAAATCTATCTCCAGCGCGCGAGACTGTGTATAGGAAATTTTAAGGATATTCTGTTAAATATTTTGCGATATTGCTGCTGATTTGAATTTTATAGTTTAAGTGCGAATAAAATGATATTTAATAAATAAAAGTAACACAAAAATTTTTAAAAAAACGCCCTTTTGGACGTAATATGAAGTCTGAAAGCTTTCAGATTTTTTTCATTGCTTAATGTGTTTTTTTATAATTTTTATAACATCTAAACAACAATATGAAAACGTGCTGCTATGAATGATAGTTTTTGTAATAATAGTCGTTTTAGTAATTATGCTATCAAAGCATTTCCGTATCAGTAACGTTAAATCAAGTGACTAAGTAAGGACATTTAGTGTACTTTATTTAATATAATTTTATTTCAAAATTTCAGGGATAGGAAATCTGCAATAAAATATTTCGCACAGAAAAGAACAAGAACGTTTAATTCACATTGCTAAGATGCTGCAAATCTATTTGATTCTAATGTATTTTAATGAGAAGAACAAGAATTTAAAACATCAAAATAATGAATGTGATGAGACAAGAAAACTTAAGACGATGAGCTCCCAAATGAAATTTAATGCAATGCGCTTTTCGTTTCACTATCAAACACGTTTTGTCGAAAGAAAAGTTTTAATGTTCTTTCGAAGTTTCAGTATGTTTGATATGAAATAACATCGAAATCACGGGATAATTCGAAAAGAATGTGTCAGTTTAATTTCGTTTTAAATAGATGCACAACACGGAAAGTTGGGCAAGTTTCAAAGCAAAGCATTCCGTGTAATGCAAGCTACTTAACATTGCATTTATTTTATCTCTCTTCGAAATTTTTATACTTTACATTTTATCCAGTATACGTGTAAAGGCGAAGAAAAAGAAAGTAAATAATTGTATATGTAATCAGTATAGGTCATGCGGAATGTTCAAAAAGTAGCTAATCTTACTCTTGGCTTATTATTCTTAAATATTGAGTTCGTGCGCTTCTAAGAACAGAATTTATTGAAATAAAGCATAAAGGTTTAAGGAAACATTGTAGGCTTTGCATAATGTAAGTAACAATTTTAGGCTCTCTATCATCCTCACAATAAAAATTCCGGTACATAAAATATTCATTAATCTTTTATTAATTACAAAGCATGTTTCACTATTACAACGTGAGCTGGAAACAAATTGACTTCTCTACCTGAAGTGGTTACGCATTCCAAATGATTCATAACGTCTCCGAACTGCAGTGCAGTATTGGGCTTCAGTGCTAATGTCTCTGAACTGCAGTGCAGTATTGGGCTTCAGGACCTGCACTGAAAACTTCCTCGATCCTCCAAAGTTATCAGACTTTAATTTAGAGGTCAAACAACAGAAATCAGCGTTATATTTTCAAATTTTCACAGGACTAGTTTCCATGGTTTTATGGAACTATCACCCTCAGCTGCAAAAACGAAAATGAACGAGATAAGATTAATGGTTAGATAAGATAAGATAAGAAAGCTTAGATAGGAGACAAGCTACTGGCGCCATCCGTTGATGAAACCAGAAATAAAGCATAATTTCTTTAAAGGCTGATGGCTCGGTAAAACCATCGAAACTAGTCCTGTAAAAATTTAAAAATATAATACTGATTTTTGTTGTTTGACCTCTAAATTAATATTTGTTCGGCGTATTATTGTATCTTAATTACCAGACTTTGTTTGAAATTCGTATACAATATATATATATATATATATAAATTTAGAATTAATAACCATTATGCTAATTGACTATAGAGGTCTCAGTGAGTTGATTGGAATGAAAACCGGTTCTTGTTGTTCAGTTAATTGACTTTGTCTAAAGATTCAGAACACTTTTCCCTTGACACGTTCTGTTTGGAGCTTCAAATAAAAAAAGTCTAACTTCGGTTTTCGATGTGCTTGTATTTTCAACTTTTTTACTTTTTCTGTTCCAAATGTATATTATAAAATTCGCAAATTCATAAAAATGAAAATAGGTAGGGGATCATGGTTCTTACCACCGTTAAGTAATTCTCTCATATATTTCATTTCGAATATGAATATATATATATATATATAGTATTTTAAGTGCCTAGAACGACACTGGTACTTTTTGCAGCTTGCAGTCGTAGTGGCTGAGAAGACAGCAGTGGCTGAGGGTAGAGGCATGATGACACATTTAGCAGAAGTGAGCTTGTAGAGTATCACAATCTCTATTTTCAAGCATATAAAATCATTATCACTTTAGTAGACAAATTACTTTTCAATCATATTTGAATGCAATAATTTGTATTTACACTGCTTTTTAAAGGTACGACATAGGCATCATAGAAAAGAAAAGATTCAGCGGCGTGGAGATTTGTTTGCATGGCAGAAGTCAGGAAAACGAATGAGGTAGTTGTTTGCGAAGTCTATTTATAACAAGTATGGGTACAAGTACAGCTAAACTGCTACTGGTTAATTTTAGGTTATTATGTAACGTGGAAAGATCTCAAATTTGGGAGCAAAAATGAAATTAGGGGGGAAACACCAAATTTAGAATAGTTAATTTTGTGATCGCCAGTCACTTCTTAGAGCAGCCATTGTATTTTGTTAAACCTCATATATATATATATATAATAATGGCTGGAGCCCGCTATTGGAAAATATATATATATTCCAATTGTATTTTGTTAAACCTTATATATATATATATCAGGTTTAACAAAATACAATTGGAATATATATATAGCGGGCACTAGCCATTATTGACGTTGGCCACTACTAAGACCACTTTATAATGGAAGCACATAACAGGTCATAACTGTCGCTACCTATTAAAGGGCAAACAATTTACATCATCTGACAAGATAGTATAGATTGCCGAAATAATCGGACTATTTGATGGAATATGCGTGTCGAAATGGCTGTTGAGGTGGTATACGTAACTTTTGAACGACAGATCAACGTTAGTTAAACGTTAGACTAAAGTGTTCTGCCTGTGTAAGTCTTAATTCTCTGAACTGTTTTCGTGGATATGCCTTTTTATACAAATTTTAGCCCACCTACCTGCATTTTATCTACGATGCTGTGTTTAAAATGGAGCAGATAACTCAAAGTAAATTCTAAGAACTATTCCGCAGTACTGAAAGTAGTTTCCATTCGCTGATTCTGTAGATTAAAAGCATAGCCAAGAGCTTCGAGTTCACGTAGCGATGCGTAGCACTTGTAATCTTCAGGAGGTACAATGATTTGCGGCAGACCGCTTTTACCTGTTGCTGATCAACTCTCTGTACTAGTACCTCTTTATTCCAGTTTCGCACACACATTACATTTGCGGATCAATTTTATGAGAGATTAGGTAATTAATAACAAGCAAATATTTTGGCAAGAGAGCGCTTTTGTTATTAAAATATTAAATGAACTTCTGTAGTTAAAAGTATATGCTAGCTGTAAAATTTCAGAATTAACTCAAGTATAAATTAGAGTCTGAAAAATATCAACCGAGGTCTTACGCCATCAGATTATTTATAATTCCATCAGATATTTCTGAGATCGTAAACAAATATCTGCTTTGGACATCATCCATCAACTGCAATATGCTTGAAGGAAGCCATCTTAACATAAGACTGTCTTTGTTTCTAACAACTATGCATATATTACATTGAAAGGCTTTACTCAGATGCATGAGAACTGAAAGAAACCAACTGAAAATTTTATTTTTATTGTTGGAGAAATTTAAATATTATCCATTAATGTTTTCTTCACTCGTCCAAGAAATTATTTTGTCCCTAACTGGCTTTGGAGGAAAAAAACTGTTGACTTTTGTTTTACATTATTTAACTCAATTAAAACCACAACTTCTGAAAATAAATTTAGAGAATAGTTACAAGTGAAAACCTACGCATTTTGATTATTATGCTTACTCTACTGCATAAAACAGCAGTTGGTTTAAAGTTTGCAGCTTGTCGTTTTAGGTTGAAAATATTTATTTTCAGACTGCTACACCTCAACTACGTTCACAATGTTTGCATGTAAAAATATAGAATTTGTAACTTCTAATTAGTTAACATATAATTAATGTTTTTCTGACTGTCTTTATTATGAAAATATAAAATATTAAACATTTTAGCAAAAAATCTGAACCTTCAATATCAAGACAAGAAATTTTAAACGAAAGTACAGTAAAGACCTGATCTTACTTTCGATATTTTACATTTTATGACATAACACAAAAATCTAACTTGTACTTAATTTCTTGTCGAAATTATTTGGTGAATTTTACAGTGTCAATAATGTCAGTCCTCTTGTCGTTGAATAACCAAATCATAGAAACTCTTATTAATTTAAAAGTCAAACAACATAAATCAGCGTTATATTTGCAAATTTTGCACAGAACTAGTTTCGATGGTTCGGTAAAACCATCGAAACTAGTTCTGTTAAAATTTGCAAATATAACTCTGATTTTTGTTTTTCGACTTCTAAATTAATATTTGATTGAAGTGTTATTTTACCTTAATTATAGAAACTCTTGTATTTGGTGCCAGATTTAGTGGGTGGGCACACTAAAAATTTTAGTCAATTTCTGTTTTTTTTTTTATGTGCAAGATAATTGCAGGCACATTTTTATCAAAATATCATCAATGAATGCATCATATTCAACAGAAAAATAACACATGCATATTTGCACTTTCTATTATTATTTATTTATTTATATGCTTTGAAATAAGCAATTTTTACAGTGACCTGTGCTTAGTGTTTCTGTTATGCAGTCAATAGATTTACTGCTATAGGCTTAAAAAAATTGCCGTTGAATGACCAAAACATAGAATGAAAACATCATATTTTTTCATAATTTATTTTAAAAAAATACGTTCAACAAAGATTATTTTAGAGGTCTGTAGAGTCATTAGGATTTTTTTTAAGCAGGGTTCATACAAGAGCAATGCCGTGTCCGGGACTCGAACTTCGGACCTCTCAAATACGCGCAAAATGGGCTGACCATTACACTACCAAGGCATGCTAAGGAGGCTGAAGAAATACCTTATATATTCCCCGTTTTAAAGAGTGACTGGGGATTAGGGGACCCAATCGCCAAATTCTGGTGGTGAAGAATCGTCATCCACCACCTTTTTCTTAGTTCGGGGACCACTGTATAGTCATTAGGCATTTTTTGAAGCAGAAGTCATGAAAAATAAGCAGAACCCTTAGATGGATTCGTGCAGTGGATTCAAACTTCACATCTCTCGAATACGCGCCGAGTGTGCTGACCATTACACCACGAAGGCCTGCTAAGAAGTGTTGGAGCTTTTAATTCTTAAGAGTTTGTGTATAGGATTTAAGTTCAAATACCAAATGATAAGTCAATATTTGGATAAACAATTCTCAATAACATGAATGTGTAAAGTTTGTGACAACATGATAAACACAATATATACTGTAAAATAGGTGTTCAAATCAATCGTAATAGTGACCAAGAACTCCAACAGAATAATTAAATTTAATGCATTGTGTCATAAAACAGTAGGGTCCAGTGTTCTAAATTAAAGTGAAAACATTACAAGAAGTTAAAATTAAATATGGAATTTATTAAGATAATATTGAATTAATACAGAATTTTACATGGTGGCGGTGAAGTGGGAAAAAGTAAAAACATTCATACCCGTCCAAACAGGGAATTTAACATTTCAGAATACAGACGACATTGACGTTCCAAACAGTGAGGTAGTAGTGATGTAAACAGTGATACATTGTAGATATGGTTACTGGTTTTCTAGGAGAGAAAAAAAACGTATGTGTGGTTTAGTCACTAACTCTATCCTGAAGTTAACCTTTGATAACTTCTCAACTCGGTAAGGACCCTTGTTAAATTTACACAGCTTCCTAGCCGTTCCTGGCTGTACTACAGGAGTGTATAAGTAAACTGTATCACCTAGCTGTATGTCCTTATGATAAGCTTTTGACTCTCTAGTAGTTTCTTGTTTCTCAGCTGCAGTAGTTAAATTTGTCTTAACTACCTGAAATGATTTTTGCAGTCTGACAAGTAAATCTTTCGCATAAGTTTTAGTATCATCATCATTCTTAAATTTAGACTGAGTCAACATATCCACTGGTAACGTTAAATCTCGGCCATACAAGAGAAACGCTGGGCACTCATCTAATGCCTGATGCTTTCCAGTTCTATGTGCTAATAAAGCAAACGGTAAATGCCTGTCCCAATCTTCTTGAGTTTCAGAAACCAAGTGACTTAATGAATTAATAAGAGTTGCATTTAATCTTTCTACGACCCCATCTGATTGTGGATGATAACTTGTAGTGGTGTGTTTACAAATTCCTAATTTCTGATAAACTTCATTAATAGCCTGTGATATAAAATTGGTACCTCTGTCTGTGATTATATGTTGTGGTACCCCATGAGAAGCAATAAACAGCTCAAGTTTCTCAATTATGGTTTCAGATGAACAATTTTGTAAAGCATAAGCCTCTGGCCATCTCGTGAAATAGTCTGTAATAACCAATATATATTTATGTCCAGAAAGTGTCATGGGCAGAGGGCCTACAATGTCCATGGCTATACGTTCAATAGGTCTATTTGCTATTGGAACTCTCATTAATGAAGCTTTGTGTGATGCCTTAAAACCACGTTTCTGTATACAAGAATGACAAGATTTCACATAATTAAGAATTTGCTTATGCATGTTTTTCCAAAAGAATGCTTTCTGAATTCTATGAAGGGTTCTATGAAAACCAGAATGAGCAGCTACAAGTGAATCATGATTTTGTTGCAGAATTTTTGGAACTAATGTTTTAGGTAACACTATTCTGTTTTGTTTTTGCCAACGAGCCTTAGGATTTTTAAATTTACAATACAAAGTATCATTTTCAATGAAGAAGATCTGTGAAGGAGGTTTTGGAATTCTATTATTCTCTAAATCTTCTTTTATTTGCATACAATAAGGATCAACAGCTTGTTGTTCTTTAATGGTGTGTAAAAGATCAGGGGTGGTAGAAGTTTGTACTTGTTCAGCCACATTTACAGATCTGGATAAATAATCAGCAGTGGAATTTAATTTTCCTGGTTTATGAACAATTTTGTAGTCATACTGAGACAACCCCATTATCCAGCGAGCAATCCTAGATGTTGGATCTTTTAACTTTAATACATGGGAAAGTGAAGCCTGATCACAATAAACTGTAAAACTTTTGCCTAAAAGATATTGCCTAAAATGAGCAGTAGCCCATACAACAGCCAAAGCTTCCTTCTCCACAGTGCTATAATTAATTTCAGGACCCTTTAGTTTTCTACTGGCAAAACAGATAGGGTGTAAAAATTTATTCTCATCCTCCTGACCTAAAATGGCTCCTAGAGCATAATTTGAAGCGTCAGTACACAAAGCGAAGGGTTTTGTAAAATCTGGTAAAGCCAAAATAGGCTGAGTTAAAAGTTCAGCTTTTAAGTTGTCGAAAGCCTGTTGAGCCTCATCAGTCCATTTAAAGGTTACTTTATCTTTAGTCAGTTCAGTTAAAGGTAAGGCTTTGTGAGCAAAATTTTGAATAAATCTACGATAAAATCCTACCAGACCTAAAAATCTTCTAACTTCCTTTCTATTTTTAGGCACCTGAAAACTACTGATAACCTTAAGGTTTTTATCATCAGGCTGCACTTTACCTTGAGATACTTTATAACCTAGATATGTAATTTGGTCTCTGAGAAAATTGCATTTAGAAGGTTTCAGTTTTAAGTTGTGTGCAGTAAGTCTATCAAATACAATTTTTAATTTGCTTAAATGTTCCTCGAAAGTATTTGAAGCTATCACTATATCATCTATATAAATGCCTATCTGTAAAGGCGATAGATTTGCCAAAACTATTGACATCAGTCTCTGAAAGGAACTGGGCGCATTACGCATCCCGAATGGGACTCGTGTCCAATGATAATGTCCAGAAGGAGTAGTGAAACCACTTTTATAAATATCATCAGGGTGTATTTTCATTTGAAAGAAACCTGAAGTTAAATCTAATGTGGAAAAATAAGTAGCATTCCCTAAACCTTCAATCAATTCTATCATGTTAGGTAATGGAAAACTATCCTCAACTGTTTTCTCATTCAATTTCCTAAAATCTGTTACTAAACGATAACTCCCATCTTGCTTTCTAACTAAAATCACAGGAGCAGAATATGCACTATCACTTTCTTCAATAATTTTTGCCTCTAACAGCTCAGCAATCTGCTTATCTAATTCTTGCCTTAAATGATAAGGAACTCTGTAAGGTTTCTGTCTGACAGGAATGTTGTCTTTTAAATTAATGTTGTGTAAAATTGTATCACAACCAGTAAGTTCAGTGACAGAAGAAGCAAAAATGTTTTTGTACTGATCTAAAAGAATCATAAGTTCATGTCTCTGTTGTTCAGGTAAATGACTTAAGTCAAACTGACCTCCCCAGGGTTCAAACTGCTCACCAGTCTCAAGACTCGTAGAAAATACTGGCTGAATATCAGGTGTTTTAACATTAACAGGAGCCAAGGTGGCTAGTTTCATACCTTTGTTAATGTGTACAATATCAGGAGAGAAATTTGCCACTTTAATAAAAAATTCATTTGAACGTTGTTTACTATTCACTGAACGTGCTACACTGAATTTGGCGTGCTGATGGTGAGGAAGAGGTTCAATAAGTACAGAAGGTTGAGAAAAAGGTAAAAGGGAAGTTGAAACTTTTAGAATATTTTCAGAGAAAGGAGGAAGTTTATGCTTTTTCACAGAATAGCAAAAGATATCATTAGTCGAGTTATTTGGTGACATGCAATTAATTGAAGCATCAGCACTTGGCGCAGACATGTGAAGGTGCAAAGGCACCAATATGTGTGGACCTATCAAATTTGATGAACTGAAATCAATACAAAGTTTGTTTAGACTTAAAAAGTGTGTTCCTAAAAGTGCACCATATTGATCAGATAAACTATCAATAATAAGAAATTCAGTTTGAAAAATCTGATCCTGAAATTTGACAGGTAACAAAACTTTTTCCCTAACTAACACTTTGTTGCTTGAAATGCCTTTTAAATAAGTTTCACATGTTTCAATTTTTACTTTCTTGCCAAAACATTTCATATACCTAGCATTTAGTAAATTTACAGTAGCTCCTGAATCTAATAAAAATTTGAGTTTATTACCCAAAATTGAGCCATTTACTATAGGAAGAGGTGCTTCACCTAAAGAAACTGAATACACTGATGGTACCTTCAAAAGGGCTTCATGGGATGAACTGAAGGAATTGCTCTCCCTACCCCTTACTAGTTTAAATTCTGGTTAAAAACTGGAGCCTGAGGATTTAACTGAGTAGTGTTCCTCGAATTAACCTGCCCTGCAACCTGGTGTGCGTTGGGAGTTACACTAGCATTTCCTAGCTGTCGAGCATTACCATACTGTCTAGTTCTAACATTGTTGTTAGTACCCTGAGATAGATTTACCATACAATTCCTCGCTAAGTGGCCTAACCTATTACATCTATAACAACGAGGACCAACCTGTCTACTCTTAGCTGTAGACTTAGACATCAATGATTGTACTTGAGTTTGCAAGTTTCCTAACATGTTAGTTAAAGTAACAATGTTTTCCTGTTGTGCTTTAATTGCTGCTGTGAGTTCATCTTTGGAACTATTAGCCTGTGCAGCCTTAACTGTAACACCTGGAGTGGAAACTGCATTCACTTCTACAGAGTGAACATTATTAAGCTCATCTGCATGGGTTTTAAACCAAACTTCTTCTTCTGCTATAGCATGTTTCTTAGCTGCTACATATGTTTTGTGGTTCTGTGGTAATAACAGTCGCCTCAAATGTAAATGAAGGCCCTCAAGAAAAACAGACAAGAGTAAATCAAGTCTCTGACTTTCCACAGTGGGATCTTCCACTTTATCGACAGGTACTGTTTTACAAGAGAGTGCCTCTATTCTAGCAGCAAACTGCCTAACACTTTCTCTAGGCTTCTGAAAGGCTTGAATTAATGCTCTAATATTAGCATGTAAATTTTGAACAGTAGCAAATCTGTCCTTTAAAGCCTCAACCACAATTTCCAACTTAGTCTCATTCTTGAGACGAGGGTTATTGCGAATAAACGCAGCAGCTTCTCCATCTAATTTCACACGAATAGCAGTCAACTTATCAGAGTCAGCCCAGCCTACATGTGCTGCAACTAAATTGACTCTGTCAAGAAAATCATTAAGTTGAGTAGTACCTTCTGCCCCAGTAAAAGTGGGAATTGACACCAAAGGATCAGCCCCAAAAACTGAGATTCTATTTGCAGTTGGCTGAGGATTCCGACCCCCAGTTAAACGGTTAATTACAGGCATTCTGGTTGCCGCTGGAGTTAAACTCTTCCTTTTAGTAGGCATATTAACCAATTTAACTCATAAATGTGTAACACAATATAATACAATACTACTAATTTTGTGTAAATAAACTACTAATTTTGTGTAAATAATGTAACACTGCTAAACAGTACAGCAAAATATATATACGCAAATAGTGTAGCTTAATTACACAATTACCAGCACTTTTAACAGTACTCATAAAAATATTATACTATGAAATATTATTCATATCAATTATCAACATAAAGAAAATATTACCAGTAATTAATAATAACACTGCCACCACTCTTAGCAAAAGCAATTTTAAAATTTACACTGGACCAAAAATGATAAATTAGAATACATGGCACCTTTTTTGTGCATACCAGATACAACATAAAATACAAATTGCATATAACAAAATTCGCGAGGTCACGGCACCATTTTCTTGTTGGAGCTTTTAATTCTTAAGAGTTTGTGTATAGGTTTTAAGTTCAATACCAAATGATAAGTCAATATTTGGATAAACAATTCTCAATAACATGAATGTGTAAAGTTTGTGACAACATGATAAACACAATATATACTGTAAAATTAGTGTTCAAATCAATCGTAAATAGTGACCAAGAGCTCCAACAGAATAATTAAATTTAATGCGTTGTGAAATATGTAGACAGGTCCAGTGTTCTAAATTTAAATGAAAACATTACAAGAAAGTTAAAATTAAATATAGAATTTATTAAGATATTTTGAATTAATACAGAATTTTACATGGGTGGCGGTGGAGTGGAAAATGTAAAAAAGTAAGCTCATACCCATCCAAACAGGGAATTTAACATTGTAGATACAGACGACAAACAAACTTCGGCCAACATCACATGCGCTACACAATTTGACGTTCCAAACAGTGAAGTTGACTTGGAGAAATACATTGTAGATATGGTAGGCTGGTTTTTTCTAAGGAGAGAAAAAAAAAGAAGTGATTAGTTGTGAAGAAACTTAGACATTTTCGTCGCCCTCCATAGTATCCTTCTCTCGTCTATTTCTTCCGACATCGATGTTTCTCTGATAACGCTGACGCTTTCAGCTCCGTCTCCTTCCGTCAAAATGGCTGCATCTCAGTCTTCCGTCAGTCCTCTTCGTCACCAGCTCCCAAGCCTTTTTACTCAAAACGCCAAGACTGCTCGATTGGCGATTGTAGATGGTAGGAAAACCGCCAACAGCCCGGCAACCCCAGGGGAAAAACACGCAGGAAGGTGCAGCACAAAGTGGGAAGAGCTCCAAGACTTGGTGAAGAATCGCTACTAGCCTCGACGAGGGGTCCCATTCCAGCATAGGAAAAGCCTGCGAGTAAGCAAAAACATCCCGCCCCCCTGACCCTGCGGCAGAGTTAGTAATGTAGAAACTAGCCTCTCCGCAGGGTGCAATTTTTACTAATGTTGACAGAGGTTTCACAGACTACCGTCTAGCGGGCGAAGAAATCGAAAACAAGTCAATAAATCTATTTGGAAGGGCAACGGACCGAATTTGAAAGTTTTGAAGGGATAAATGTTAATTATTGATTTTACAACAAATTAACTTCAATACTGATAAGTACTTAAATAAAAATATAATAATTTCACAGATAATTTTCTTGGGTTTATTCCAACACCAAACACGACCACCATAGTAAGGAAATAAAATTTACTTCAGTTAAAATACAATAATCAAGTATGAAAATTTTTATATATTCTCCACAACACCAAAACGACCACCAAAGTCAGAAAATATGGATCCCCAATTTAGCAGAAAAGGGGGTATAAGAGAAATTAAAACCTAAATTAACTTTAAACACCAACTTGTGTAACATAACTTTAAAAAGATTGACCTTAAGGATCAACCTATCAAGAGATTAACATTAACAACCCAGGTTAAGAAAAATAAAACTAAACAGAATTTAAATAGTTAACCAACCAAAAGTAAAGAAGAAAAAATTAATTACACAAACAACTTAAAATCAGCGTTAACCAAAACTGTCAAGAGAACAAATTAAATGACTACAATTACTTTTAAACAAACCAAAGAAACTTAAGTTCAACTACAAACATTAAAACAAATTAAACTTTAAGTCTGAAGCAAAATAAGTTAAATCATTACCTTTAAAACAACTTAAATCACAACTGAAATAAGTAATACATAACAGAAGGCGGGAGAAATACCTTATAAGTCAATAAAAAAATCAGCGTTATATTTGCAAATTTTCCAGGTCTAGTTTCGATGGCTCGGTAATTAAACCATTTAAACTACTCCTGGAAAATTTAAAAACATAAAACTGATTTTTATTGTTTGATTTCTAAAATATTTTTACATGTAGTAGCAGTGCTTGCGTTTAATTGCAACAAGTCTGTAATTAGATACTGCTTTTTTGTTCACTATGATAATTTTAATAATTTAAATTCTGTACACATTCACAAGGTATATGGCATTCTCGATTATCCTCCTTTCATTAAGTCGTAGGACTGATAATTTAGGCTTTTCTTTATGGGTTATAAGGTATTTCTCTCGCTTTCTTAGCATGCCTTCGTGGTGTAATGGTCAGCACTCTTGGCGCGTATTCGAGAGGTCCGAAGTTCGAATCTCGGTGAGCATCATTTTTTATGTTCCCTGCTTCGAAATAACCTAATGTCTCTGCAGGTTGTAAATTTTATACTTACGGAAATAAAAAAATATTATATAACATTATGTTATAAATTTGGTGTGATGTTTAGAAAGAAGAGGAAAACGATAAATTTCAAGAAATAAAAAGAATACAATATAGAATATAATTTAGCATTGTTTATTCTGTTGTGTAAATAATATCATCTCTCCCCTTCTCTGTCTGTCTTTCCTTATCACTGTAAAACATATACGTACAGGTATATGTGCATACATTCATTAAAATGAATATGTCAAGTTTCGTATTCATAAAACAATGCTTATATTCCATATGCTACTTCAACCCTTTTAAAAGATTATGATAAGTCTAAAATCTCACACGTTTCAGTATCCATTAATTAATTGCATGCACAACCAAACAGTGAACTCTATGCTTAATATATCCAGATATCCTTGAACAGCAGCTTTCCGCTTCAGATGCAGCAGCGTTCGTGCTTCTGACAGAGTTTATACAGCTACACGAGAAGAGACATGTGCATGCACAATTGTAAACGATAATAGGGCCTTGGAGGAATTCTCTAACTATTTAAGGCCACTGCGGGACTACTAACGACGGTATGCAATGCCTTTGATCTGTTCATATCTGATGCGCAAATTGTGTTTAGATAGTTCGAGAACTGCGTGGGGATAGAATAGTTGTTGGCTACTGACTTGTTTTGCCGAAATAATTTATTAAATTATGCTAAAAATAAGTAGGATAGCCATACCATTTTCACAGTTTTCGAATTGTTATCCAGTTATGTCAGGAAATATTCCAAGAGTTGTCAGTCGTTTATATTTATATATAAAATTTGCATTTGCAGTACAAATACTAAATTCGCTTGTGGCACCTATTTTATCTATAAATAGCATGACATTTTCCCGTATTTCATTATTAAATGATTAATGTAAAGTTCCTTTAATTGGCCGAGGAAATCTCTATTAAAAGATATCGTGCTTGTTATGAGCTAGAACTAAATATAGCATCAGTTATCGATTTACTCTTATATTTTAAACAATGAGCGCATATAAATATATGATTTTAATCTAATTTTTTAGTTTTAAAATACATTTTTTATATTTAAACATGGAATTCTGAAATTCTATAGCACTTTTTTCTTTGAATTTTTACAGTAATTTCATTTTACTCTCACCTTTCATAGCTTTGAAGTCATGGAAAGGAATCCTGTACCACTAAAAAATTTTATTGTACACGAAATTTAGTAAAGTGGAGTCATATTTTGAACCCTACAGATGAGGTTAAAACAGTTTTGTTGTTGTTATTGTTAACTAATACTCACTTGTCTGAACTAAGCCCAAGCCCACGAAATTCCTCGAGGCAAGTAGCGCAAGGTACGCCTGCCGTTGGCAACAGACTTGAACACATCACAGTGAGATTAAGCTCAGTTCCACACCAAATTTATCACCAAAAGCACCCCGATGGGATTATTTCAAGCGTCTTCCACCCCTCTTCTCCTACCATAGCCTCTCGAAAGGACTTTCGGCACGCCGCATATGTAGAGTGCCTCCATGCCGCACTGACACTATGCGTTTACAAACGTCCATGCCTTCACCGGACTTCGAACCCGGGCCCTTCGGCACGCAGTCAGATGGCTGCGTGGCTGACAGTTATTACGGCTGGGCGGCTAAGACAGTTTCAAACTTCCGTAGCATTTGCATACTTTTTTCTAAAGTTTGTCATGCATTAAATACTCATGTCTTGCTCAGAACCGATTCCCAATATATGCGTATAAAACACGTATCTGATTCTAAAACATGTCCATTTAGCCTTTCTTATGGAAAAGCACGATGGGAAAAAAATAGAATTACAATGTCAAAATTTAGGCAAAATGTAAAAGAGTACAGACATTGATACAATGTAAATAGAACTTGCATGCTGCCTGACAGGCATACCTTTGTTTGGGTTATTTTGAATATCACAAATCCCACGTAGGCTACCTGCCTACGATGGTTTCTTGGCCTATGTCTCCCTACGATGGATGGAGAACGTTCTAAAAACCCCGTTCTAAAACCTCGATATTTACACCCTATATATTTAGGGTGCCCCAATAAAAAAGCTGTATTTAATATGCCTAATAATATACTTTATTTTAAGAAAATAGAAAATATTTAACATACTTGCATCAATTAAATATTGCGATTTAAGAATGGAAAATAATGTACTGCATACGCTTCTGCGACTTGCTCTGTTGCATCCCGCCCTCATTCAATTTTCTCTTTAAGCTCTTTTATTGTCTCTCATTCAATTAGGAATCTTTGGGATTTGTAGTAATACTGTAACGCAAAATAGCGATGTTTTCAACAGACCGGCTAGATCGTAACCGTCGTTATTTAATGTCTGCCGTCAAAGCAACTTCTTTATCAGCCTGAAACTGTTGTTTCTTTAAGTGCAACGACGTTCGAGTCTAAAGATTGCACGAGGTTTTCCATCAGTCGTACAACGCTTGCCATTCTTGCAATGAGTTTTCACTGTCAAATCTCGACACTATCTCCACGTCGACTGAGTTGAAATCAAGCTGGGAAACTGAAGTGATAAAATGCTAGTGTTACTATGTGAGATCAAACACGACATTCTTAACTCAAAACATATACCTGTTGTAAGTACATACAAATAGTTTCCATTTTAAGAATAAATTACTCTTTGGCGCATATGGCATCCAACACTTTTACCTGGACACTCTATATCATGGCCCGTCGAAGCCGTTTTTAACATCCTACAACTGAGGTATGAATTTAAAGGTAAAGCATAGACATAAGGCTTTTAAAAGAAAGAATAATTTAAAATACATTTGTCTAAAAGCTTTCAAAAAGTGGTGGTTGTGAGATATTAATAAAAGTTCTCAATATCCATTTGCTAGCATGTTTGCAAACAAAAGGATGGGGCTAGATAATGTCATGTGGTCACCATTTAGAGCTAAATTATGTGACCAGTGGCATGCTGTTATCAATCGTGCTAAGTTTTACGTTTAACGACACGTTTGCATAATCGTTAAAATTTAGGTTTCGATACATTTTTTTCTTATATGAAGGGATAAGAGGGTTCATTAAATATTAAATGTCAGTAGCAAATAGAAGTGGGAACAAAAAAAATAATAGAACAGTAAGCATTAATATATTCAGTTTTAGTAATTTCAAGCAGCAGAAAGACTATGTGTATCTAAAAACAGCGTCAACGCTCGTTAGATTGCTATAAAGACATATTTACCAGTTTTTGTTTAAACCAAAATGTGTGTTTTGTCAAATAGTCTATACACGTCAAAGTAAATACATAGGCGATCATTCTTCAATCTTGTTGAAATTAGACTTTTGATGTAATTACAGCTTTACTTCCTTTTTCTGAGAGGAAAAGTGTTCTTTAATATTTCTTTGTCTCTGTAGTACATACAATTATTAGATTCTTAGGCTATAACTTTCTATTTTAGACTAGTAAATTTCATATATAGATAAGTATGATAATAAAATCAGAGTATGTCAAAGATCTGCGTTCCACATTTTAAATTATAGAAAAAGTTAACTAAAGCCTCTTTATTTGAACCATTAAAAAGGGCTTACGTTACATTCTAAAAACTACAGTTGAAACGTTATCAATATAAAAATGTGTAGACAAATTAGATTTCGTTTTGGAGCAGGGGATATGAAAAATGAGCAATGCCATCGTTGGGAGTACTTTTTGTTAGAGGAGATTTGATATTATCTATCAGAGATGAACTAAAATATTTTAATAAAATTAATTTTTGCTGCATTAAAAGTAATTATTATTTAATAGTATGCATATTATTAGGCATATTAAATCCAGCTTTTTTATTTGTCATACTTGCTTTATATAATAATCTATATATGTCACTCATTTCCACGATAAAATATTACACTGGTGTGCAAAACTTAAGCAACAATGTACAAATTTAGCAGATTGCCATGAAATTGCAGAAAAGGAGGCCTGGAGATCAGTACAATGAACACGTAAGTCAGTAGAAACGTCATGCGAATGCAAATATCAGGAACGAAACGTCAGAGGCGACGTAAGCGTACACAAAACGCGTGATGTCGGGCCGCGCAGCTCAACGGATTCGCTGCAAGTGCCAGTGAGTCAGTTCGTGAAATAATGGCTAGAAGAAATCACCTGGACGACTTAACACATGGAAGAATGATCGGAAAGCTGGAGGAGGAGGAGGGGCGTACTGTCACTAGTGTAGCTGCAGAGTTCGAAATCAACAAAAGTGTCATTTCGCGCGCTTGGAAAGCGTTCCAAACCATAGGTACAAATGTTAGAAAGATTGGTGGTGGCCACCCCTGGACGACATCTGCAGGAGATAACCGATATATCGTCCTGCAGGCGAAAAGAGACCTACAGCAGTCAGCAAGCGCCATTGCTCAGCAATTCTGTACAGCAACGGAGCGACAAGTGTCGCGGTTTACTGTAGCCAAACGCCTTCACAAAGGGGGCCTATTCGCCCGCCGTCCTGAACGCTGCCTCCCGTTGAAAGTTGGCCACCGACGCCACCATTTACAGTGGTGCAGAGAGCACAAAAACTAGACAACTGATCAGTGGAGTCGTGACCTCTTTACGGATGAGAGTCGGTTCAGTACCAGAAGCGATTCTCAACGCGTTTTGATTTGGAGAAAAGTGGGGGCTCGGTTTTATCCCAGTAATATCAAAGAAAGACACCGTAACGGCGGTCCTGGAGTTCTTGTCTGGGGAGGCATTATACTGAACGGGCGAACTGAGCTCCACGTTTTCGACAGGGGGTCTGTAACCGGGGATCGTTATCGTGAGGAGGTACTGCTTCCCCATGTGCGTCTGTTCCGAGGTGCCATTGGCCCAGACTTAATTTTATGGATGACAATGCACGGCCACATTGGACTCTTGCTGTTGAGGAGCTACTGGAAAGTGAAGATATCACTCGAATGGATTGGCCAGCGTACTCCCCAGATTTAAATCCTATCGAACATGTGTGGGATGCTTTGGGGAGACGCATGGCAGCAAGCTTAGATCCTTCGGAGAACACCCAACAACCGAAACAGATGCTGATTGAGGAATGGGCACTCCTACCGCAAGAAATGTTGCACCAGCTGATTCTGAGTATGCGGAGACGGTGCGAAGCAACCATTGCAGTGAAGGGAGGGCATATCCCACATTAAGGAACATCTGCTTGTTATTCGTCCTCTTGGACAGACAATAGTGACGATACTATGCGTTCAATAAAGCTTGTTTTTGTTTGATTCCATACCGTATGCATTGTATTCCTTTTTCATCTTCGATGCTTTCATCATCCTTTACGTACATAATACGCTCCTTCATTTCTGCATTTCATGTCTTGCAGTTGATTTCTCGTGGAGTTATGGCAAAAAATCCTGCTGTTGCTTAAGCTTTGCACACCAATGTATTTCTCTGTTTATGAATGATACTCTTAAGTCTTCGTTTTTATTTGTAGGCTTCGCTGAATCTTCTTTTCCTCTACAGCTATCCAATTCAGAAATCATGCTTCATTTCTATGTTATCTATACAGATAGTATCAATACTGCTAACATCTTATTAAACTTTGGAATTCCGAAATGCGGAATCTGTTTCTAAACTGTTCCATTTCATTTAAAATATATAGAGAAAAATGGTTGCTTATCATTTTTTATGTAATGAATTATTATACTAATACTTAAACGTATTTATGAATTGGATGAATAAGCTTTTTTTCAAGGAAGACAACTGGACTGCATTCCCAAAATTACAAAATTATTTCTCATAAAATATTCTTATGAAACATTACCTCGAACTCTGGAATAATCGACGAGCGAACTAACCGCTACACCATGAATGTATGCTGAAATGATGGAAAAAGTACCTTATAGTCTCCCCCTTTTAAAAGGCGACTGGAGACTATGGGACAGAGTTCCCAAAACCTGCTGGTGAAGAATCATCACCCACCATCTTTTCAGTTCGGGCGCCACTTGTAAAGCCTCATTTTTGTAGAGCCTCGTTTGGGGAGCATAACATGCAGACCCTACTGAAGACAAAATAGCGAATTCTCGCCTTATCTTGAAAAAAAAAAGAGATGACTGCCGATGAAGGTTATAACAACCTGTTTGTTTTAACTTAACTGAACATAACATGTACTCACTCGGTGCTCACAATGTAACCATCACTTGTGGCTGAGTATCTTAACGCAAAAATGGTATTCAAAATCCGAATGAATTAAATTTTACTACACGACTGGCTCCTACTTCAATCTAAATCTGATTTACCTGCTGCATACAGCAAAGCCGAGTCTAGAATATAAGTATAAATTAAAGTTAGTGGCTAGGACCAAATATTTAGCTACAAAGTTACTCTCAAACACTCGGTATAAATTCGGAACTAACTCTTCTATCTATAACTCTTAAAATCTACTACTTAAATGCTATTTCCGAACTCCTTTAGATTTACATACATGTCATTGAAATTTACATTCTGACAAGTAATTGAAATCAAAAGAGAAAGGAATGTTCTTAAAAATAAAAAATAATTGATTAGTGCTAAATAAGATGTTTAGCGTAGAAGATAAGGGATTTAAAGATATGGCATTATCTAATATTTTGTTGGAACATGTCAGTGTGTCAGATGAGCAAACTCTCGGGAATAAATAGGTTTACACAGATTGGAAGCTAGCAATTAAATAAAAGAGCAAGTTCAGAATGATGTAGAAAACAGGTAATTGCCCTTGAATTATGGTATGAAAAGTTGACTAAATTATTACTGAGTTATATTCGGAATTCGTCACTGTAATCAAATAAACTAAGTGACTTCTTCTTTAGCAATGGATGTACGTTATTGTTAAAATTATAATATTTAGTATGTTTCAAGGTGTCATTTATTAAATGAAATTAAAATGTTTCAGGGGATCACAATACTTGTCTAAACATATGGAAGAAAAATGTATGGTACTGTAAACCGGTGCTACGTAACTGGAAAAGCTTCGCTAAGGAAATTTCAAAGTGAAAATATGTTCCATCAAAATGTAAATAAGTACACTGAACGGCCTTATTTGACAGGATTAATCCCCAGAGGCTACAGCTGGTGTCACACGTTCAAACGTTAAAAGCAACTGCCAAGCCATTTTTTTTATTCAGAAAGACGCACTCTTAGAATTAGTTTGAATAGCAGCTTTCTAGCCGCAATCTTTTAAGATGATGCGAAAAATGTTTCCCGTAGGTCAACCAATGAGAAGGAAGGAGGAAACACGAATTTAAATCTAAAACCTAACTCTATCAAATTCCTGGAAGCAAAGAGTTCTGGAAAAATTGCTTTCGACCAGTTGTTGAAAGTCGGTCTGACTGCTGTCAAAAAGCTTGAGTTCGTTTCTCTATAAAGGTGTACTATAATTTAATTCCATACTCCCGATTTTCAATAAGCAGACGTTTGTGCTACAATGCCTTGAACTACAGAATACTTTTATTACTTTTACAATATACCAAGAGCAGAAGGCCTCCCGATACCCTGTTATCGTTCAAAATAAGGTTTCACTGCTTTCAGTTACTGTTATGAGATGAAAATGTGTGAATAAAAGTAAACACCATTCTGATATTTATAAATAACTAATAAAATTGTTATACTGTATTACCCAAATAGCATAATTTTTTTAACAATCTCGATGTCACTGGGAAGCAAGATATTAAAGCATAGTAGCTCAGCCCTTTATAGTAGTGAGCGATCTCCTATTCCAGTTTGGAAGTTACATTAAAGAAGAGAATCCGTTATTTGCTGGCAATCGTTCATCAGTTCAAAAGCTCAGATTTTATATTTTTATTTTTTCTTGATGATAAAATTGAGAGAACCATTTTTCCATAAATTATTTTAAACAGCATATATACACAAGGGCCCAGAATGCGCATACTAATAGAAGATAAATTTTTATTCCATTCGAGCTACAAGAATAATTTTCTAATGTGGTATTTTTGTATACGCTCTCATTTACTCCCCATAAATGTAAAAGATTCAAAAGGAAAAAACATGTTAATTTTTATATATGCATGTGTAGAATCAGTAAATTATTTTGAAAGCAGGAGATGTGAAAAATGTGCAATGCCCTTGCTGGGACATAGACCTCGGACCTCTCGAATACTCGCCGAATGCGCTGACCATTACACCACGAAGGCATGGTAAGAAGACGGGAAAAAATACCTTGTACATTCCCCCTTTTAAAGGGCGATTGGAGATTAGGGGCCCCAATCGCCAAATCCTGGTGGTGGAAAATCATCATCCACCACCTTATTTATTTCGGATGCCACTGCAGAGATATTGGGTATTTTGTGAAGACAGGAGAGATAAAAAATGAGCAATTCCCTTGCCGGAACACAAACCTCGGTCCTCTCGAATACGCGGCAAGAATGCTGACCACTACACCACGAAGGCATGCTGAGAAGGCGGGAGAAACACCTTATACATTTATAAAACAGCAAGCGAGTTACATGATATGCGCGAAATAGAGCAAAATGACTAGATAGTGAAGAGAAAACGGATGGCAATTTAATTATTTATATCCTAATAGTAAGCACGTATAAAACAATTGTACCTTATTTTATTGAATGTTATTTAAAGGTAAATGCGTTTAATTTACATAATTAATTTCCTATGAATAAATATATTTAAAGTTCTCAGCATTTTTCAATTATTTCTCGCAACTCCTTTCAAAAGTTTTAGAGTAATGCATATATTATTTAAAAACGAAGAAAAAAACAGTTAAACATATTTGATGCAATGAATTTCGGTAATAAGAAAAAGCCAGGATATTTTAATGAAATGGAAAAGAATATTCGTATAACTGATTTGCAACAAACCAAAGAGATACCAAATATTATACAAAATAATTCAAACGACACACTATAACAGCATGAAGAAATTGTAATATATAATCGTATTTCAGATTGCAGTCGCTTGAGAATTAAAAATTCAATTGTAAATACATACCTAAGATTCTTTGACAAGAAATTAAAAAGATCCGTTTATTTCGAAGTTTACAACCAACCACGATAAATTTCCATATTAATACAATATGAATAAACCCTCAGAGGCAGCAGTTATTGTAATGCTCTTAAATCCGATGGGCTCTATTTCTGATTGAATCAACCTACGTACAAATTATAATATTATTTATTAAACAGAGAATTGCAGTGGTTCTTTATGCGGATTTCATTCTTTGAAGGATAAACACAGACAATTGAAAGGTTCTTTTGTATACAGCATATGTATGGAAAATATTTTAATATTCCAAAGCTGCTTTTGATGCTTTATTCTTTAGTTTGTGGGTGTAATAAGAGAGTTATTTTTAATGTACGAAAGAGGCTTACAACAGACAGACTTTCTTTCAGTTAGAGCATTATTTCTGAAACGGTTTCTTGGTAAATGTTTCTTATAATATACATTACAAGAATACAAATAATGTTTTCGACTTTTCCTGTTATAGTTTACTTTATTGTTTACATTTTAATATATTCTTATTCTACATTTATAAGACTTCATGAAGTTCATTTGAATTTCAATTTTTAGTCTTTGTGGAAAATAGATTCTAAATGTCTTTATATATATATATTCTTCCAAATATTTTTTTTAAAGAATAAAAAAAAAAAGAAAAATAAATTAAAACCGTGCCACAAATTCGCGCAGTGTGTTGCATTAGGATTAGGATATGTAAACTATAATTGTGCAATTTAATTTTAAATTTTGAAATCAAATAGGTTCTTTATATTCGGTAAAGGGAATTCATTTTTATTTTTATTTCTGTATTATATTTGGTTCATCTTTAACCTTTTTAGGCTTTCTTGATATTTTTTTCCCATTTTTATAATTTTTTGTATTATATGAGTGCGAAGGCATGTATGGAAAATAACTAAATTTTATGAGACTTTTAAAATAAATTCGTTTGAGAAGAAAGTTGAAATAATTTAAAACGGTTTAAAGTCTCATGGAATTTAGTGGAACGGAACATATTATCGTAATTCATTAATCAACTTGGTTATTAGGGCTACAAAACACTTTTCCCTTGACAAGTTCTATTTGAAGCGCTAAACTAAGGAGATTAAAAAAGGTTTCATTGTTTTGTTTTATTATGTACAAACTTCCCGTTTCTTATATATTGTTACGTGCGTACGGGTTCGTTATATATTGAATGCACAAGTCGTAAAAAAAAGTTAACAAAAAATTTATTCTTTCCACAAGAAATAAATTAAAATGCTGAAATATTTCTTCACAAATCTTCGCACAATATCACAATATCTCAAACGTTTAGCAAAAACTCGGTTCAAACAGATAAAATAGTTCTATCTCACAGCGAAATCGCTACAATCAATACAGCATTAAGTAAACAAACAGCGGTTCGCTTTTTACAGCTACAAGTATAACAGCAACAACAACAACAACTAACTCACTAACTGAGATGAGGTGTTTCACCTCGGCTTTTATAAGCTTTTTAATTATCAGTAGAACAATCACGATTTTTCTAGATTTTTCTGGATGGCAACAGTAATTACGAGATATTTATTTATTAAGCATTAAATGCACGCGCTCTTTTATTTTTATTGTTATTTTTTTTTTCGACGTAGCTTTCTCTTCAAAAATCGTCTGCGTTGCTAAGGCAACATGAAGCAAATCTAATTACAATTCTAAATAAATAGCCAAATAAATGTGAAATTCGTAACATTACCCCCTTCCCAAGGACTGCACGTCCCGGGCAGTACAATCCCTGGACAGGAAGCCAAACTTACAACTAAAGCATCAGTGCTATAATAAACATTACTTTATAATAACAAAATAAACAATAATTAAAATAAGTGACTTTCAGCAAATTAAATTCTATCCAACGCGAAATACAATTCAAATACTAAGTACAAATACTATCAAATACAAATGCTATTAAACACAAATACTTATCAAATACTACTACTTAACAAATACAAATCAAATACTAAATACAAATAGGACCATGGTCTTATACTATGTACATTACTATTTACAATTATATACACTACGTACTATGGCCATAGTAATGAACTAACCTGTCGTAATGAACGACTTTAGGTTTAGAGTTCGATGACTTACGGATCCGAACCACGACGTCGTTCAGCCTGTTTAGGACTGTGTAAGGACCATCCCAAGGTGATTGTAGTTTCGGAGAAAGTCCTTTTCGACGAGTCGGATTCCATAACCACACCTTGTCTCCTTCGTTGAAACGATGTCCAGTAGCTCTCGTGTCGTAGCGGGTCTTCATCTTCTCCGTCGCCAAGTTGACTCGCTCTCGTGCAAAGTTGTGCATCACTTCAAACCGGGCCTGGAGGTCTTGAATGTATTCCTCAGGCGATGAAGGCGCATCCGGAGGGCGACCAAACAAAAGATCACATGGCAGACGAAGGTCACGACCGAAGAGCATCTGAGATGGGGAATAGCCGGTAGTCTCGTGGACAGCACTGCGGTAAGCCAGTAAAAATAGTGGCAACTTCTTGTCCCAGTCCTGTTGGTTTCTGGAAACCACTAATGAGAGGTTATTGAGGATGGTTCGATTAAACCTCTCTACCATACCGTCCGACTGGGGATGTAAAGGCGTCGTTTGGGTTTTGTCAATGCCGAGTAGCTTGCAGAGTTCCTTGACTACAGCCGAGGTAAAATTCCTTCCCTGATCGGAATGTAACTGAAGAGGCACTCCGAATCTGGAAATCCAGTGCTGTATCATCATCTCTGCTACTGTGACAGCCTCTTGATCAGGAATAGGATACGCTTCAGGCCACTTGGTGAAGTAATCAATGGCAACGAGGATGTATTTGTTGCCATCAGCAGTTCGTGGCAGAGGTCCTAAGATGTCAAAGGCGATACGTTCAAAAGGTGCTCCTACATTGTAACGTTGCAGCTTCCCCCGGCTGCGTTTCTTCGGTCCTTTCCGACTTGCACAGGCATCGCAAGTTCGGCACCACTTTTGCACGTCATCCTTTGCATTATTCCAGTAGAAACGCTCCCGAACTCTCTGCAAGGTCTTCATTATTCCGAAGTGACCTCCTGCAGGGCTGCTATGTAGTTCTTTAAGGACGTCCGGGATTCGGGATCTTGGGAGTACCAGCTGCCATCGGAATGTTTTTCCATCATCCGATTCGAATTTTCGGTACAAGACGCCGTTTCGAATATGGAGTGAGTCCCAGAGAGCCCAATATTGTTTTGTCGTGGGACTATAGCTCGAAATATCCTGCCAGGTAGGTTTTCTGTTTGAGGTCTCCATTAACTCAATTATGGGTTTAATATCACGGTCTTCCATCTGGTCTTTCCTGATTTCCTTGTCACTCCATGGGTCTGGATCAGCCGATGTTGATGCTGTAATTTGCCGTGCAACTGGATTAACCAGTTGGTATTTAGCTTCGACCCTGGAACAATATCGGCAGTTTTCCGGGCAAGGTCTTCTAGACAAGGCGTCAGCGTTTCCGTGCGACTGTCCTTTGCGATGACGGATGATGATGTCATATTCCTGGAGTCTCTGTATCCACCTAGCTATCTGACCCTCAGGATTCTTGAAATTTAAAAGCCAGGCCAATGATGCATGATCTGTGCGGAGCAGGAATTTTCTGCCGTATAGATAATGATGGAAATGTTCTACGGCTTTGACTATGGCGAGCAACTCTTTCCTGGTGACACAGTAATTCCTCTCCGGTTTAGATAGGCACTTGCTCCAGTAAGCTACTACACGTTCTTGGCCCTCTATTTCTTGGGACAAAACAGCGCCGACACTTTCATTACTCGCATCCGTGTCGAGAATAAATGGTCTGTCGAGCTGAGGATACGTCAGGATTGGAGCAGATGTTAAGGCTTCCTTCAGGTTCTTAAATGCATTCTCACATTCTTTTGTCCACACGAACTTTTGCTTGCTCTCTGTCAGCTTGTGAAGGGGTCTTGCGATGGAAGAAAAATCCTTCACGAATCTCCTATAGTAGGTGCAAAGTCCTAGAAAGCTTCTCAGCTGGTGGACATTTTCGGGACGTCTCCAGTCTTTAACTGCTGACACTTTTTCAGAATCCGTGCGCACACCTTCAGCAGAGATGACATGTCCGAGATAAGTGACTTCCTGTCTGAATAATTTGCATTTAGCGGGACTCAACTTCAGATTGGCTTCTTTCAGTTTCTGAAGCACCTTTCTAAGATTTTCCAAATGTTCTTCGAAACTATTCCCGACGATGATGATGTCATCCAGGTATATCAGACAGGCTTCGTATGAAAGACCTTTTAAAACAGTCTCCATTAGACGTTCGAATGTAGCCGGCGCATTACATAGCCCAAACGGCATCACCTTGAACTGCCAAAGTCCTTGTCCTGTAGTAAATGCCGTCTTTTCTCGGTCATCAGGATGTATTTCTACCTGCCAATATCCACTCTTTAAATCAAGTGTCGAGAACCACTTGCTTCCAGAAAGAGTATCCAGAATGTCGTCAATTCTAGGAAGAGGGTAACTGTCTTTCTTCGTAACCTCGTTCAACCGGCGATAATCAACGCAAAATCTAGTTGACCCGTCTTTCTTCTTCACCAGGACGATGGGAGATGCCCAGGGACTTGCTGAAGGCTCGATGACATTGCTTTCTTGCATGTCCTTTAAAAGTGCTCGTACCTCTTCCTGTTTCGCAATCGGCAGACGTCTTGGATGTTGCTTGATTGGTGGATGATCACCAGTATCGATTCTATGTTGAGTCAAACTGGTTCGACCAACGTCAGAAGACGAACGGGAGAAAACATCTTGAAGATCTTTAATAACACGCTCGGCAGCATTCTTTTCTTCATCGTTTAATTGCGCATTCTGCAGTAACTCCGATATAATGTTGTCGGAAGACACGGGTTTTGAGATGTTACTTTTTCTTTCAACGCTGGTTACTGGGGTACATTCTGCAACCACTTCACCTTTCTTAATAACCCTCGCCTTATCAGTTACATTGGCAACTCTCACCGGGATAACGGTCCCTGATAGGTCGACGAGTGCTGAGGCTATTAATACTCCTTTAGGGCTATTACAATTCTTGGGATATTCCATGACGCCGTAGCGGAAATTTCTATTTTCGGCTATGGATCCAGGAAGTAAAATTTCTGTTCTTGCCGGTATTGTGATATCGTCTTGAGCTATTATTTTGTGGATAGATTTCACTCCTTCATCATTAATTTCGAATAAAGTTATGTCTTCAGAGGCAGAATGCAGTTCGTTATTTTTAAAGTCCAAGGAAAAATTGTGTTTCCTTAAAAAGTCCAATCCGAGTATGCAAGGGTCTGTAATTTCTGCTACATAGGCCGTGTGATGGTAAGTGGCACTTCCAAACGTGATGTTAACGTTTAATTTCCCCTCTATATCGATCTTCTCCCCGGACACAGTCTGGAGGGTAACGCAGGGCGGCGTCCAGATAAGTTTACCTTCGAGTTGTTGAGCCAAATCTTTTCGAATGATGGTAACATTGGCTCCCGTGTCGATCGTCATGTTACAAGGAATTCCATTGATTTGTCCCATGATGAAAATTCCGTTATTGCCGCCACTCACTGCAGAAATCTGAAGCGCTTTAAACTGGGGCTTTTCATTATCTGGCAACCTCCGCCCCGCGAGATGGCCACGAATTAGTTTCCCTCCTTCTTGAGAGGCGCGGTTTTAACATCCGTGCCCTGGGGTGTTCTGCAGTTTCTTCGAATGTGTCCTTCAGCACCGCAGTTCCAGCACTTTACGAACGATTTCTTGTCACCAGTATTCCGTGTCAAAGCATCCACCTTTCTGGTTAATTCGTCTAGGCGAGCAGTCATTGGATCCACTGGTTCTTGTATGTGAGCAGCTCTGATTGGGTGGCGGTCTCTACGAGTGGCTTGCTGTGCTGCCTCAAATTTCATGGCGTACACCAGAGCACTTTTTAAGTCCTTCACATCAGCCATTCGCAGTGCTTTCTGTATTTCAGGATCCCGGATGCCGTCGATGAAGTATTGCAGGGACAGGATTTCTCTTGTTTCTGTCGGGCACTCCGAAAAGGCGAGGTGGGACAGCCTTTCAACATCCGTGGCGAGCTCCTGGAGTGTTTCCGTAGACTTCTGTTGACGGGATTTTAACTGAAGCCTGCTATAATCTTTTAAACACTTCTCTCCAAAACGCAGCTCCAATGCGCCGGACAGAGCTTCGAAATCTAGCCTTTTGTTTTCGGGAAGAGTCTGAAGGATATCCGCTGCGTCTGCTCTCAGAGAAGCCGCAAGGTGACAGGCCTTAGCTTGGGAATCCCATTCATTTGCTTCCGCAACTATAGAAAATTGTGTCTTATACACTTGCCAGGAGGTCTTCCCATCATATGTCGATAGCTTCAGAGAAGGATGCGCAGGCATGGCTAGGAATTTAAAAGTATCCGAATTGCTTCCTGCCGTCGCTACGAATTTCTTTAAAGTATCAACTTCTTTGGCAACTGCGGAAACTTTGTCATCAATTTGTTGCTCCACTGCAGAAACTCTTTCTTGAATTTGTTCTTTCACAGCAGAAACTCTTTCTTGAATTTGTTCTTTCACAGCAGAAATTCTGTAATCGATTTGTTGTTCTACGGCAGAAACTCTATCTTCTATTTGTTCTTTGACAGAAGAAACTTTATTTTCAACCGCGTCTATTCTGCCTTCCATAGCCTCAAATTTATTTTCTATTATGCAAGTAATTTCCTTTTTCATTTCTACTTGACTTGCTTTAACGGCTCTCATCTCTTCCTTAACAGATTTCTCCAACTTTTCTTGAACAGAATTCATTTCATCTTTAACAGATTCTTGAACAGCCTTCATTTCATCTTTTACAGATTCTTGAACAGCCTTCATTTCATCTTTTACAGATTCTTGAACAGCCTTCATTTCATCTTTTACAGATTCCTTCATCTTTTCTTGAACAGCCTTCATTTCATCTTTTACAGATTCTTCCATCTTTTCTTGAACAGCCTTCATTTCTTCCTTAACAGATTCTTGGCCAGCTTTCATCTCCTCTTTCACGGAATCTTGGCCAGCTTTCATCTCCTCTTTCACGGAATCTTGGCCAGCTTTAATTTCTTCTTTAAATGCAGCAAAGGCTGCCATGAATTGCCTTAATTGTTCTTCCATTGCTCTAGTTAATGGCATTCAAAAATCCCACTTCTGACACCAAAAATTGTTACGTGCGTACGGGTTCGTTATATATTGAATGCACAAGTCGTAAAAAGTTAACAAAAATTTATTCTTTCCACAAGAAATAAATTAAAATGCTGAAATATTTCTTCACAAATCTTCGCACAATATCACAATATCTCAAACGTTTAGCAAAAACTCAGTTCAAAACAGATAAAATAGTTCTATCTCACAGCGAAATCGCTACAATCAATACAGCATTAAGTAAACAAACAGCAGTTCGCTTTTTACAGCTACAAGTATAACAGCAACAACAACAACTAACTCACTAACTGAGATGAGGTGTTTCACCTCGGCTTTTATAAGCTTTTTAATTATCAGTAGAACAATCACGATTTTTCTAGATTTTTCTGGATGGCAACAGTAATTACGAGATATTTATTTATTAAGCATTAAATGCACGCGCTCTTTTATTTTTATTGTTATTTTTTTTTTCGACGTAGCTTTCTCTTCAAAAATCGTCTGCGTTGCTAAGGCAACATGAAGCAAATCTAATTACAATTCTAAATAAATAGCCAAATAAATGTGAAATTCGTAACAATATTTCCCTCTTTGAAATGAATATTTTTATTACCATTTTGTAATTTTCTTTAATTTATGTTTTACCAGGTTACTTTGAGAAAATAGATTTTTACCTTCAAATATTTAATACGGCATTTTCTTTTTCGTTCCGATTTTTGAGTATTTAATTTAGATATATATATGGATGAATGGACGGATAGATGTATTCTCATTCATGAATGTATATAGATATATATATGTATATTCTCTTGCTGACTTTTGGTAACCCAGCCAAACGTTTTCCGCTTAACAATAATATCTGTCTCATCTAAAGTTTCCTAAACATTTTAACTTTAGTCACAATCCATTGCAACAGACAAAGTATAACTTTGCCATTTTGTTATTAACTTCCGTTTCACAAACATTTATGTTTACTTTAATTCATTTCTGGCCTTTTAAATTTACATTGTTTAGTAGATTAATGTACATTATTTAGTAGATTAATGTACATTATTTAGTAGATTAATGTACATTATTTAGATATTTATTTTGAATATCAAATAATGTACATTAATCAATAATGTATTCAAACTACTACGACTATTTCAAATTATTTTCAAAATTATTCCTTATTTTGCGTTCGCCATGTTTTTGATCTTATGCATATTTTGTATTTTTTACTATTAATTATGATATTATGTGGGAGGGGCGAATAGACTCTTTCCAAGGATGCTTTCATCTCTAATTTAATAATTTGTTTAGCATTACACTTGGCTTGTACTTTGAATTTAATTGACCTTGTGCTTCATAGTAATTTTTCTTGACATGCATTTTGAATTAGATTTGGATCAATCTGTTAGTGATCAGATTTTTGACAATTGGTCCTTGCAAATACAGGTGACGAATCATAATCGCTTCTATTAATTAATGTTAGTTCATCGGAGATTAGTTTTCCCCTTTATAAGTCAATTACTTCCGTTTAATAAAAGTAATTGATTTTGGGATTTTTCCAAAGAAAATGTTTTTTGTCTTTTCAGTTTTATTTGATAATTTTAGTGTTTTTACCTGTTCTTTAGTTTACTTTTGTTAATGCCTTTTTGTATTCTCTAGCACTTACTTTCAATATTTTTACCTTATTAGCATTAAAGATTACGATTTGTCTTTCTATTTTTAGGAGATTATTTAATTATTGTTTTTTAAATAATATATATACATATATAGTTATAAGAAGTCACAAAAAAGTTTAATTTATAGAGATAGGCAGATTGGTTGATATATCGCTAGATAGGTGTAAATAGATACACATAGATCGAAAAATATAGATTAAGGTGTATTTCTGAAATCATAAAGCTCAAAGATTTTACCATATAAACATCGTTACATGATGGGCGTTCCAAAATCAATGATGTCTTTGAATTCCATATAATTCTAAACTGCTAATTAAAATACTTTCTAAAGTACTAATCTGTAATAAATCTAGGAGGAAGTAAAATTTTTCATAAACATTAAATTAAATATAAATATTATTGTTGTTAATAAATGTAGCATGATTATTAAAATATCTTCAGGTTTTATTTTAGCATTCTATTTAATCAAATTTATTTCCTTAAAATCCTTTTGGCTTTTGGTGGCAATGAAACTATTAAGATTATGTAAACGATGGCGTTGTTAGTATGAGTGTCATCCCCAGCATTGGCACGAAAGTCCCTTTCGTGCTTTGACCTTCTTTATAAGCCTTTTCCATTTCACCCTCCTTCCCACAATTGACCTGCAGTTCTTAATTTTTAGAACGGTAAAATCCTCAACCACTAAGTCCCTCCATGTTTTCTAAGGTCTTCTTCCCCTTGATCTTCCACAAACAGGAGTTGCAGACCATTCTCTCTGCATTAATTTTGAGGAGGTTATCTGCCCACCATATTCTATGCAATTTTAAGGACTTAATAATACCCTCTTCTATATAAATTTTGTAAAGTTCAAAATTATACCGTTTACGCCATATATTATTCTTCAAAACAGTGCTAAAAATAGATCTCAGAACCTTCCTTTGAAATATCGCCAAAAAAATAGCTATCAATATATATAATAAATATGATATTATATGTAACACTTGTAGATGCATATTTATGTGCTTGTATATAAATTGAATATAACGCAATAAATTCATGCAGAATCACAAACATGAATCGCATACTTTGACTCAGCTTTAGAAACATGTATTCAATATATTTACATTATAACTGTTAATAAAGACCGTAATTTGTTTTAAAAAATGATGCTTTTAATTTGTAAACCTAAATGTATGCAGTTCTTTTATACTTTATATGTATAACCAATAGTCATGCTGTCCTAAATTATTCAAACAATAGATTTATTCATGATCTTCGCATCATTAGTATATGCATATATATATATATATATAGTATTACAGAAACAAAAAAAAATTTATAGAAAAATATAATCATTCCGCGTATTTTCGCGCATTACGCCAATGAAAATTGATCAGTGAGTATATAAAGAAAGAAAATTTAGGACTAATTTTTCACAAAGACCGAAAATTGATATTAATACACAATAAATTTCAAAAAATCCTTTAAATGTAGAATAAGAGTTCTAAAGATGTTAAAAGAAAAAATAAAATAATCCATCACAAGAAAAAACAGAAATAAATAAAAAGTAAAAAAAAAGTAACATGAAAGACGAGGAATCAATTAACTCCAATATAAAGTTGTCAGGAAGAGGATACACAGGAATCAATTACATTTCCTCATCCACAATAAAAACCTTGCATTTCTGTATCCATAATCAGCTAATGAACCATTCTAACATATTTTGTAATCTTAACACTTCACCGGAAAACTCTGGTCCTCCTGAAAGGAAAGAAAAATAAAGTAAAAATGCAAAGGAAAATCATAAAAATAGTTTCCATGAATTTCAAATGAACCATCCCAAAATTTGAGAACTTACCAATAATACTTAGAAAAAAGAAGTGAAAATATGAGCTACATTCAGTGAAAAAATTCCTTAACATTAGTAACTATCCACAAGGTAGCAATAATTCTACAAAAACTTTGCAAGAACCTCCTATCAAACACTAATTCGGAACAATGAAAATAACCGTTAGAATCTAAGACGCCTTGGTTTGCCAGTTTGGCCTCTTTGGCTAAACTATATTCTTGAGAGAAATTTCTTTTGAGCTCTTTAAATTTCCCATATACTTGACTCACAATTCTGCTATCGTCACTAGTATTACAACATAAGCCATACCAATTTAAAATTTAATTATTGTGATTGATGATATGAAGGACCGTTAACAGTTTATCGAACTTATAATCAATAGTTTTAAATAGAAGCAACGAGTCATCATGTTTAGCAACTGATACATAATTTTAGTTAAACTCTGCATACTCTTCTAACATTTTTCCCCTAAGTATATTGCTGAAATTGCTATTAAGCCTTTTTGCAGAAGATGAGTGACAATCATGACAATAGTCTGTACGTACTATGTTTAAGTTGATGGGCAAATTATATCTAATTTTACAAAAATAATGCTTTCTTAGTATTCACAGTAATGTTTAAAACCATAATACTTCTCCCCATTTTAAAACGCTTTTGTTAAACCGCAATGCCTTTTGACATATTAAACAACTTCAGAGACTCTGGATTAGAAGTAATTATGCATTGAATTTCTAGCCTTCTGTTCTTTAAAAAGCGTTAGCCCAGTCCATCAACCTAGGAAATAACCACAACTAGGAAATAACCACAAAGAATTATATTTTACTGGAAAAACCAAAAATATTATCGATGCGTTCTCTTAAAAAGATTTAAAACCAAAGTACATATAAATAATAGATGTTATTGCATAGAACACATCGTATCCTGTGAAGTGAAGACTTTAATACTAGGCAAGAGTTTAAAGCTTTAATCTAGACTTAAAATGCTTCAAACTATGCAAGTAACATCACTAGAATAATTTGCAACAAGTTAACTGCTCGTACTCGCATCGGTTCAAATATATTTAACATCATGTAAAATTTTAAGGAGTTTCGGAACGAGGATAGAGAGGAGATATAATGAATTCACGTAGTAGTGAAGAGATTTCTCCGAAAGGGGTATTAACTGTTAGGTGTAACAAGGATTTTGCGAAGTAAATATTGCAGTGCATATTAAAAAGATGTTTGCTAATGCTCTATAATCTTTGAATTTACTCTGGCAAAATGTACAACAAGGCTCTTTCTCAAGATATTCTCTAACGTTGTGTTATCGTTTACTTATTTGTCTCGAACGCTATTAAACTTTTAAAGAATATGGAAGCACTTCGATTAAATGTAGTTATAAGGTATTTGTCCCGCCTTCTTCATATAGTAGTTAGCACTCTCGGCGTGTGTTCGAGAGGTCCGAGGTTCGAGTTCCGGCAAGGGCATTGCTCATTTTACGTCTTTTATAATTCACAAAAATCCTATTGTCTCTATAAGTGGCACCCGAAATAAAACCGGTCATGGATGATGATTCTGCACCACCGGAGTTTGGCGGTTAAGTTCCCTAATCCCCAGTCGCCCTTTAAAAGGGGGTATGTAAGTTATTTCTCCCGCCTTCTCCTCATGCCTTCGTGGTGTAGTGGTCAGCACACTCGGTGCGTGTTTGAGTTCCGGCGAGGGCATTGCTCCTTTTTCATCTCTTCACGAAAATCCTAATGTATCTGCATACTAAAGTTTAGGTAATTTTACTCTCTGTTATCCGGCTTCATTTGAGACGGTTATAGAGATGCTAGAGAAGATAATGTGTCAGAGAGAAAATAAAAATAAGTTTAAAACTTTTCCTATGTATTTCCGGCTACTTATACCTCAAAATGTTTAAAATTTCTTTCTGGATCTTAACCATTCCCAGTTACCATTAAATTATAAGTCGCAATCAAATTTGCAGTATAATTTTAAATATATATTTAAAATGTTTTGCATAAATATTGCTATTAATCATTAGCTTTCTTTCCCAACAAATGTAAACATATATGTGATTTTTGTTATTCTTAAAATGTTAAGGAAGTTTCAAATAGCATTAGCACAGTTGCAGTTCCTAAGGTTATGACACCTACATTAATTTGAAGTTCTTATGTATAAAAAATTCATCTTACAGCTGTATGTGAGTTCTAACAGGTATCGAAAGGATCTCTCCTCATGAGTCTCCGTAAAAACAGCGAGTAAGATTTCGTTTAGTTTTTAACCAGTTTTTTTTCTGTTAGTTCGCTTGCCTATCCTTCTCATTTCCTATTTTCCTGCCAGAATGTAAATTTCTAGCTAGCATAATGTTCAAATGAGGTAGAACGAACGTAGTCTTTAAAGGAAGGCGAGTGATCAGATGTACATCAAAGATTCCCAGAGGTGTGAAACGAGGGTGATCGGTAAGTCGATCCAAGGATTTACCAAAGTTCACACACTGCATTTATTACGATGATAGTAATAATACACAACACTATTGGACAAATTGGTTGACGCTGCAAGGTCAAACCACCTAGCTAATTTAACTTCTAGCGATCAAACGTGAGAACAATAAGAGAAGATTGAAAAGGCTAACAAATTAAGATAACTATTATTAAAAATAAATGAAAGCCTACAATTCTTCTATAATTTTTTCCTTCGTCGCATTGTAACTATGAGGTTATATGGTCCAGTTATCCTCTGTTTATTTCATGGTTTATTACGTAAGCGAGACTGGCTTTATCAGTAAAAAGTTCACCATTCTCCTTTCTGACACCCATTATTTATTTTTTTATGCTTCTCTCAAGCTGATCTAAACTCAATATTTGAAAAAAGTGGCAAATTCATCCCTCACCTCCGGAGTGTGAAATGTTACATAATTTTCACAAAAATCAAATTTAGATTTAATATTTTGTAAAACATTGGCTCCTAAAATTACGTTTATATGCCATATTATCCACTTTAAAAAGAACATTTTTTAAGATTTGTTTTCAACTTAACATTTAATATTAAACTTAATACGACTTTGCATTTGATCTAATGAGTATCGATCATATCTATTCCTATAACTTTAAATATCCTGTACTATCGCAACTGCTAAAGGAAACTTCGAGCTTAGAAAAATATTTTTCACTCCCAGAATCAATGAACGTTCTAGCAGAAAAAATAGGAACCTCACTTTTTTACTATTGTATTTTTGTATTTACACCAACTTGAGAAGATGTTCTTGATGCTATGAGGTTATGACTTCTGCCCGTTACATTATTCTTTCTCATCATGTCGCTTTTTCAGCAAGGAGTATTACCTTCGCCTTTGACGAGAAATTTCTCAAACAGGTCACCGTTGTTCTGGAAAAAACTACGCAAAAACATGCCCCTGTTCACCCACTTTCTAAATTTCAATTTCGTACTTCATCGCCAACTCAAAAAACTAAATTAATGATTTCGGATTTCCGGTTTCAACAAAATCTTCCATTTCCGGGAATAACTGCGAAAGCTACTTCCAGAAATTTTTATCCTTGTCGCCATATACTAATCTACAAATTTTAATCTTTCTTGCAAGAAAGTTTGCCAGTTCTTCACACGCGGTCAAAAATCTGCTATATAGTTAATTTTTTTAAAGTTTTTCATTATTACGTACGGAAGAAGATGTTTTTAATACGGCCTCTTTAAACTTCTTGTAGGAATGTGTTGATGAACCTACAGGTCTCGTTAAAGTTTTACAATATACTTATACCAACTTAGCGTTTGGGCTTTTAGATCTCAAGCGGACATTTACGTTTTCTAGAAATTCGTTACTCCATACAACAAAAAATGAGCTGCCAACTCTTAAAAAAAATCCGGAATCCTTTCCGATCCATCACGCCGAAGCCAATTAATATTGACTTTACCGTGGCTTTATAGACTTTACTGTGGCTCAGAACATGTTTAGTGATTTACCAGACCATCCTAATATGTCGTTCGCTTGCCTTGGATCAAATCTAGCTAAGCTAATACATTTAGTTCTATTACTGGTGTTCTAATTGCCCTTTGAGCTCTTTTACTAATCTCTACGAAAATGCCTTAAAAATTAGCGAAAATCTCACACACTATTGTCATTACGCAATTATTTCACTAAATCCAAGTAAGATGTTTTAAAATACTGCATCCCTATTTCAATCTTCCTCACACGTTTTCACATTATTTTAATCTTAATTTATCCTTAGTACAGTGGGTGAAACAGGTACTGACAATTGCGTATATTTAAACGTATTGTACAGACATTAGGAGAGGCGTGAAAAACGAACAGTGTCCTCGCCAGGATTCGAAACTCGCGAATACGCCCCGAGCGTACTGACTACTACACCACGAAGGTATGCTAAGAAGGCTTGAGAAATTCCTTATAACATTACTTAACCAAAGAAATATTTGAAAATTTAAGCAAAGTGCAATAAAGCAGGACGGCAAAAAATGCTGTTGTTAATACGCTGTTGAAAAATAAAAAAGAACCCCAACGTGTATGTTAAAAATGTATTGACAAAATCAAACAGCAATATGTAGGACAAAAGTAGCGAATGTTTAATAATTTTTCTGCGTACCACTTGCATTTATGATTGCTTGTCATTTATTTTTCATTGACGAAACAAACATCTTGGTTGTATGATTGCATATCCTTTGCCATTCATAAAAAAGTATATGCTTTAGATCTTTTTAGGCGAAATTTTCTGACAACTAGGTTTACTTGGTGCCATACATTTTGAATAGGTTTTTTTATGCGAATCAACTGGAGAATTTAACTGGTAAGGTATATTATAATGTATCCGTTGCAGCGTTTTGTATTTCGTGTTTTGGGACATTGTCTTGCTGCAAAACAAACGGCCTACCAAAGTTAAGATTGCACTTGACCTTAAGTTACAGCGTAATATGTCAATGCATTTAAGTGTTCCCATTTTACTTCCTGTGAAGTACAGTTTAGCTCAAACGATGTCCTCAAGTTATATTTAAGTAACTGGCAACAAGCAGCTGCCGCAGCGTTGCATTTCTTTTCAAGCTCTCTCCACACATATCGCATTCTGTCTTTCCCCAAAGTATAGAATTTCGATGCATGCCAAAATTTGACTTTATTCCGAAATTCTACTGATTGAATAATATTGGCAATATCTAATTTTTTTCTGAAATAAATGGCTCCTTTTTCGCTGCTCTTCCATTAGAAAAACTTTCATATAAAAGATTATGTACTGTCTATACACTAAATATTTCTTCCAACACTTTGTTTCGTGTGCCAGTTTTCGGGTTAAGTGTTTTGCACTTATTTTGAGGTTACTCTTCACTTTTATGATAATGTCACATTTTTCCCTTGTGAGAAATATTTGGGATAGTCCAGTTCTAACCTTATTTCCTACTAGCTCTAACCTTGAAACATTTTCATAACACTTCGGCAATAAATAAACTAATTTTCAATTGCTTTTCTGTACTACGATATATGCAGATCTCATTTTGAAGCTGAGTAATAGTATTTATAACACTAACGTCTAACTGCTTCGATTTCAAAGACATTTTTTCACAATGCTTCGAAAACTATAATAATTTTGAAGCAACATCGCTGAATTTACACTAACAGTCTCTCTTATCAGTCCAAGCAAAGTAATTTGAGCACAACGAAATTTTCATAGAAATTGAAACTTTTCTAACACTTTTTTAAATCCCGTTTTATTTATTTTTATCCTTTAGAGGTACATTGATGTTATATATGGAATGAATCTAAACTAACTTAATGAAAATACTCATTGTAAGTTTTTATGTTTCATTTTAATTTGCATTTTAAAATACACTTTTCAAAAATGATACAGTTAATACTTAAACAATACGCTGTTAACGATACAGTTAGCAATCTATTTTTTAACACATCGATCACATAAAATCAATAGATCGACACATAAAATCAATTATTAACTTCGGGCGCCAAGGTGACACTTGTATCAATTTGAAGTATTTGTGTAAACAAAAAAAAAGCTTCACAGCTATATGTGAATTCTAGCAGGTAGCAGATCCCTTATTACGAGTTTTCGTGAACGGAGTGCGGGGCCAAAATTTGTTCCATCAGGAACATTAAATAAAGTCAAATTAGGTTTAGTAACTCTCTACTTGAGATTTCAAATTAAACAGTATTGCAAGGTTGTAAGGATTTTAAGTTCACTAACGTTTATTTTATTTTAAAACTTTAATATCATCTCTTATTTTCCACTTCCGGCCAGAATTAAGGCGTAAATAATGTTTATGAAATTGTACTTGCTAACGCTTAAGTATTTAAGTTGTGGCTTTTTGCCAAGAGAGTAGAAGGAAGGAAGGAGATCCTCTTGCTGCGAGTCTTCACGCGAGCTTGTCATCAGATACTGTCCGCCTTTAAGGCCAGAGGTTAACCCTTTTGAAAGTTAAAGACGTATTGTAGTTTTTCGCAGTTTGCTGACTACAAACGCAGTAATTTAAAAGACCAGTCTTAGTGCTAGTCGTCTGTGTGAATATTAAAAGTAGCTCTTATTTAAATTTTAGTTAATTAGTAGTCTTGTATTCTTTTACGTTCAGACCACAAGTGGTTGGTCTTTGTATCCCGAAGTTCGGGATCGTTTGTAAAATCGATAAACAACATAAAGGGGAATTTGAACCCTCTTCATCGTTCTTGTATCTTCTACACACACACGAACATAGCTTTTAGTAAGCTCCCTGTTCATACTCAGGACTTTAGCTATGTATGAAAAATCAACTAGAATCAACAGAAGTCCTGATAAGGTAACAATCCACGTAACTGGCTATTGAATGTAGAATGAAATTTAAGCTCAATTTGATCAAGGATTTATCCAAAAGAACCAGAATTTTCCTAAAGTGTAATAATGGGCTAAGTCCTGTAATAAAGGTTCTATAATGGGCTAAAGTGTAATAATGGGTTTCAGCATACCATTAATACAACTATTCAACACCAGACATTCGCCAGCAGCTAATGAAATTGTTGCTCTTTCTTACTCACTTACTCAGTTATGCGGTTTCGGAGAAGACTCTTTTTACACACATATACTTCCCACTTTAAATTTAATTTTTTGGAAAGAACAAGTTCCGTGACTGAAATAATAAAGACAATAACGATCCAAATTAAAGTAACTTGTTAGTTAAACAATCTAAATTATCGCAAGATGTTTAATTATCTTCGAATTGCTTTTTAACAGACTTAATGACTAACCTTAAGAAATTAATTCTAATCCTTAGCGAGAAACGTCCTGTAAATATACAAAACAAAATATAAAATTGGTTAAATAAACTTTATTAGCTTCTACTTGCGCTGATATAACCAAAATAGTAATAGTAACAAAATAATTTATGTGATCTCTTGTTAACTGTCAACTGCAGCGTTTTGCTGCTAAGTTGTGTTTAAATCAAAAACAATTATTAAGAGATATAATATTTTGCGTTGGAAAAAGAAAACACGAAAAGAAAAATAAACTTTTTTTCATTCACATGACTTCCCGAAACTTCGGCTGCCTAACCTTTTGCTCTGTGACCGACTTCTTTTCATCAAGGGCGCCAGAGTAACTTTGCAAATTCCACTTATAGAGACATTAGGATTTTTTTCTTGAAGCAGGACATATAAAAATGAGCAATGCCCTCGCCAGGACTCGAAACTAAGAACTGGCTATTACGCCATGAAGGCAAGCTAAGAATTCCGGAGAAATACCTTATACACTAAGCTGCTGGTTAAGATATAAGGTATTTCTCCCGCCTTCTTCGCATGCTTTCGTGGTGTAGTGGTCTGCATGCTCGACGCGTAACCTAGAGGTCCGTGCTTCGATTCCCGGCGAAGGCGTTGCTTATTTTTCACCTCTCCTGCTTCGTAATAACCTAATGTCTTTACAAAGATAAAATTTTAGTTTTCACCTACGCCACTTGGTGTACAATTTTCATAAATTTTTGGTCTAAGCGAAGGTTTATAGGAAAGAAATCAGCATAAAGGTAACTATCAGTGAAACGTAAATCATAAATGTCGAAATTTTGGAAGGACTTTTGATTAATTTTCAATAAGAACACTTATCAATTAGAATACTTTTTTGCAATTTAAAAAATATTAAATTCTGGCGGCTCTCATTACCACAATCATCATTTTTAATAAGAATTCAGTATTATATATATAGTTCTAGTTCTGTTAATGTACTAAAGCACCCCTCCACACCTACTCTTGTTTGATTTAAAACGATCCTCAAAAATATGGAAAAATAAATTAATATTGAATTTAAAATGATCCTGAAAACCTTTTAAATATTAACATTAAAGTAACATTTAAAACAGTCCTGAAAAATCTGAAAAAATAAATTAATACTGAATTTTGTTTGTCAAATTTTAGTCTCAAAAGGAGTTACAGAATTCAATACTTTAATATTTACATGATTTACTAAATTTTCTTTGTAACGTCCTTGTAAATTGAATTAAAATCATCTTCATCTTAAAATTAATTTTACCCTAAAAGCGCATTTGATATTTTGCTTAACTTAAATGCTTTAATAATCAATAAGATATTTTACTGTACTTACTGTTTTTCTTATTGTAAAATAGACAGAAATTTCAGATATTTTAAAGCTTCAAATTCCAATTCAAATGAAAAAGAAAAACTGAGGCTTGTTCCACCTTTATATGCAACAATGCTTTGTAAAATTCAGATCCCCATTTTTAAATTGAAATAATGTAAATAAGTAATAACTGAAAGGACAATGCATTACATTATTTGCTTAAAGATTATCCAATGACTATTTACTCATTCTTACATAAAACGTAAAAGTACGTACATTCTGCTCCTTCAGATGGTACCTTATGAGCCATCATAAGCAATTTGGTTTCATAGAACAGATCTAAAAATCTCATAAAATTATTACATATTATTACTTATACATATATTGTTAATAATAAGAATAATTTACTCTTGCTTAGTTAATGTAAACAATAATTATAATTAAACTGTGTCCTTCGAAATGACTTTTGAAGGAAAGGAAACTGCAGATTTCTTATTCAATAAAAATGGTGCGTATTAATTAAAAGTATTCCATCTGATACTTCATAAAACCTAACCTTTATAATATTTAAAATGAAAGAAAAACATACCATTGGAATATGTTAATTCTTTTACATTATTAAAGATGCAAATTTCTAAATATTTATCAAAATCTGCTGTAGGAATTGAAAAGGTCTCTTTCATATGTAATATGAAAGAAAAAAGGTTGTAAGGTTTATCCTAAATTTATTAACAATTATTTTAAGTTTTATATCTTTCCTATCTTATTCTAATATCAGCTTACAATTTCCTGCCAGAATGTAAATTCAGAAACGCAGTTAATGCAAATGAGAAAAAGTCGTGACTTCACCGACTTCAAGAGAAAGAGTCTGATTACCTGACTAGCGCGCGTTTGTTTTTTGACTACGTCTCTCTTAGCTGTTACTACGCATACCTTAGGCCCTTGCTTGGCTTCGCCGACTTAATTAATACTTAGGGGCCAACTAGTTAGATCTTTGATAGCTTCGGCTATACTTTTTAAATAGCTTAGTTAAGCTAGTTTTAGTTCAAATTATTATTATTTTAAGTTCAAGCCCGAGTGGCGGCTTTGTGTAAAGTTCCAAGTAGGAACTGATTGTAAATATACTGAAAAATAAAGGGTTTTAAGCACTCCTTAAATCTTACGTGTTCTGTTCACACACTTAAGCGATTATTCGCTTGTTAGTGTTCGTTGGATTCTAAGTTAGAACTTTAGATTTAAATAGTAAAACCCCACAAGGTTTTAGTTGGAAAAAATTACTGAATAAAATTTCAACAAAATTAAAAACTCGGATCGACTGGAAGAAATGTTGAGCAGTTAGGAGAATGGAAGTAGCACAGACAATCACAAGACAGTAAATATAAACAAATAGCTAAACTCGTCATGGCAAGCTTATGCGAATGATATAAAGACGCTATTTTCTATTGCTTTGCAGTAGTAATCGATTATTTTGAAGGCGAAGTAATGCAGCTGGTGGATTGATTTACATAGCTTTTGGTTTTAAATCTGCACATGTGGGCCACATTAGGACACCGACGTGCCTTCTGTGTTTCTTCTAACCCTTTCAGGGAGCTTCAAGGGGCTATTCTTAGGATTCATAGGCGAAGACAGAATTCCTAAGAACTGCGATAACAGTAGACGAACTTACTGTGTTAACACATATTGATATCAAAGGAACTCTTGGCCAGTCTAATGCAGAATATGAAAAATGAAATAAAGCTTGCATTTCGTTGATGCATGATTAATGAATTTTCTATGTACACTGCGGGGGTAAAAAGGGACAATTCTAGTATATCTCTCGTTCTACTGGGCCGACTGACGAAATTCAAATTGCATTTTTCATGTCTCGAAAGAGCTACTTAAGATATGTATTAGATTTATGTGAAACATTGCTCTAATGTAGGTATTTTGATAAAACATCGGACTTTTTCTGAAATGATATGCCAATTTTTTTCCATATTTCAATTCTACCACACATATTATGCCAAACTGCAAAGTTTTGTAGAAATTGCACAAGTAGTTTTTATAAAATGAGCTCTCAAATTTGTACTTATTCAATTCTAATTGAATTTGGTATATATTAGTTAATACTGCTTTTTTATTGAACCTATTTGATTCGTCCTTTCACGTTTCGAAATTTAGATTCATTCCAAATAAAATTCGCCCATTTTTTATTATCTATATTTAAAATTTGTATTTTAAAATATATTTTATAAAGTTTTCGAAAACATATTGAAATACAGCCTATAAAATGTTTAACATCATATCAAAGTAGACGTATTTCCAGACACACCTGTAAAAAATCAAAATTCCTTATTCAAAATTTTCTAAGGTATACATAAATTGATATATTGGCGCGTTTTGAAATTTGGCATATTTTTATAAGCGATAATAACTCCAAATGTTGTTTACGTACTTTGTTAAAATTATTTGAAAGTATGAACGATGACTTTTTCTGCTCGTCTCAATTGAAAAAAAAAGAAAAGGAAAATAAGTTGCTATAAATTAAGAAGTTTACCAAGCGAATTATTCTTGGCGCAAACTAAAAAAATGCGCCAAGATAAATTTTTGAACTTCCCGTAAATTTCACTAAATTTTATAAAATTTAATATTTAGGCACATTTTGAGCCGTAGAATCGAAATATGAAAAAAAAATATGTTATTTCAGAAAATGTCCGATTTTGTTTCAAAAAATACACATTCGAACAATTCTATATATAAATTTAACATATATATATCCTAAGTCGCGCTTTTGAGACATGAAAAATGCAATTTGATTTTCGCCAATCTGCCCAGTAGAACGGGACAGACGGGACTGTCACATTTTTTTTTTTTTTTTTGCTCTGTACCTATAGAAGGTTTTAGCATAACCGTTTCAATACCAACTTTATGTACCATTTTCTATGTTATTTAGTGAAAGTTTTCTTTTACAGAAACAGAGATTCATGCATTTTGAAAATACATCCGGTTTAACGAAATTAAAGTTTTATACAAGTTCTATATTTCTAGTAACATGTATTCACGTTACTTGAGTTTTTATTGTTGTTCCTTCGATTTATCCCTCCAGTGTATTTTAGGATGCTGGAAATAAACTTTTACAAAATTTGAGTATTTACAATAGCCTGGTAGTATTTCTCAAAACTGAAATATAATTTTTATCATTAAACTATACAGCAAATAAACGTTTCTTGACATTGAATATTTCACAGGTATTTAAAATGTTATATGGGAATAATATCAAACAATTTGGAATTCAATTCAGTGTTTATGTTAAATGTATTTAATGGAAAGTATTTTGACCGCGATTCCTGGAATGAAGTAACAAGAACAGGATCAACTGTTGCTCTAGAAAGAATAAGGCATTGCAAGGTAAAGTCAATCGAAGGCTGTTTAATTTGCTGGCATACACACAGAAACTAAAGAAAATTGGAAGGAATCATTTAGAACGAAATAACTATTTAAAAATCATTTGTTAAAATAATTAAAAATTGTCATATGCTGAACATGCAGGTTTCGCATAGAACAAAAGTCAAAGGAAAACGAAACACCTTTTCTGGAATTTTATTGTCTAAACGTAGAATTTATTTACCGGGTGTACAAACATACTGCTTGGGTGCACTAAAAATATATCTAGTAAAAAACTGTAGGCAAATTTATGACAAATATTATTTTAATTTATGACAAATATTACTTTACTATATATTTTAAACATAATTAAAATAGTAAAGAAAAATTCACCATAATCACATTTTCACTTTTGAAGAATCTTATGTCCTTAGGTTTCCTTCGTAAACTAGTTTTTTAACTAGATAACTTTCAGAAACCTAGAGAATTTCTATTTTTCTAAAAGGAAAATATCAGATTTCGAAAAAGTAAATTAATTCAAGATACCACGAATGTTCGGAATGTACAGTTAATGTCATTAAAGTGTATGGTATGTATATCATATATATGCATTAACGAGGTGTATGGTGCATGATTTTTAAAACGTGCTTCATGAATCAGAGCCAAATATTTAAATTGTAACTAAAACTGACAACTATAGAAAATGAGCAAAATATAACTAAAAAATATATACTTTTATAATGGATTTGTCAGTTCCTTCAACAAACGTGTATCATAAATTTATCATTACATCAATAAGATGTAAGTTTAGAATTTAGAAAACTTGTAGCATGTCATAAAAGAAATAAAAATGGAATAAGATTTTTAGCCCAAAGAGTGTTTAGCCCAGAAAGGCTATTAATTTCGTTTTAACATTTTGCGTTGGTTCACTGTAAATGTCGGTTCACTTTTCAAATTGTTTCAACAAACATTATTGCACTGTATTATATTTAAAGAAATTAAACTATGAAGAATTTGCATAAATACACGTATGTTTCTCGCAGTGTAATAAAACAACGGTACCTAGAGCCATCCAATTTTGAATAACTTACGTTTCCACCCAAATATGGTCATCTGGAAGCCCAAATTTAAAATTTGTTTCATTATCCATTTCATATTTTGTAAAACTTTAATAATTTTTTTATTAATAAACTCAAAGATTTCAAAGCGAGCAATGGCAACACTGTGCGAAAAGAACAATATCTCATGCGCGTGAGACTGCACATCGGAAATTCTAAAGCTATGCTCATTTTAAAATTATTTTGCGATATTGCTGTTGAATTGAATTTTACGGTTTCAGTGCGAAGAACATGACATTTAATAAATAAAGGTAACACACAAGAGTAAAAAAAACGCCTCTTTGGGCGTATCTGAAATAATCTGAAAACCTAAAAATCTGAAAGCTTTCAGACATTTTTCACTTTTATTTTGGGTTCAAAGAACTCTGTATGCAAATAAACCCCGGTAACAGATTACATACTCCTTCATATGCACAAAATAAATTAACACTTTTTACACATTTTATGCTACACACTTCTTAAGTTTCTTCAGTGTTGACTAAAATTTGACATTTGTTGCCCAGGCTACAGAATTGTACGTTCTTGATAGACATACAAGTCTTCTAATCTTGAAAAAGGAAATATTTCTTTTACAACTTACATGCATACCCTGTGTTTACAAAAGCGCGGAAACGCAGATGATTTGAGTTTGCGTACGCATCAGTTTACTATGATCTGTAACGACACAGTAAAGCTTTTAAATGGAATTAATACCTATATTCTGATGTTTAAGCAGTGGAAAGTGCAGCAGTAATGACTAATTATGGTGTGTGAGCGCATTTGACAGGGTTAGCTGAGTTACAGGACATTTGGAATGGTATGAACCAAGCGCGATGAGAGCGTTGAAAATTGGTTATTTGGATAATTATTGTTAAAAGCACTCAAGGGCTATCTGATTATCATTATAGTTGCAGCAGGTCGCTAGGCAGACAAGTTCCCCGCTCAAGGCTTTTAGCTTTCATGCCTGACAATATAATGTACGTTCTAAATTGTCAAGTACAACGCATTAGCCCGTTTACCGAACAAATGCTATTCATTACATGTTGGCAGTCAAATATCCATAATAATTGAAATTGCTAATGCTGGCATATATCAGCTTAACCGTAGTCTGTTTTCATATAACTTTGGACAAATTAGGTAAAATGTAATGGTTTGTTGTTAATGTAGTTCCCGATCGAGTTGCTCATTTAAAATTTTCAGCATTGGGATCTCCTACGTTTTATGAGTGATTTATATTTCGGATTTTATTGTCGAGGAATTTCTTGAAATTACATTTTCTTTTCCCGATAACCGATCAAAACTTAGCAGCTTGATTTTTGGCTCCCTCTCTTTCAGATTCTCTCTCTGTTTGTATATATATATATATATATATATATATATATCTGTATATATATAGTATTACATTTTTTCGCGCATTGAGCTGCTGAAAAAATATCGATAAAGTAAGAAACTTTGAACTACTTTTTCACAAAAACGAAAGTTGAAATTCATAATTAATAAATTTCAAATAATCCTACAAATACAACAAACAATTTTTAAAATCATTAAAACTAAAACTTTTAAACAAGCACTACTCCAATTAAAAAATTTAAGAAATTTACAGAAATTTAAATAACTCTACAGAAGAGGAATTCAATCAAATTCAATGCCCCTTTACTGGAGGAAAGGAACATCGAAACCAATTGGAATTTCTCTTCTACAAAAATCCTTGCTTTTCAGTATCCAGAATTAGTCGAGGAACCATTTGAATGTATATTAATTATAATAGTTCACTCGAAAATTCTGACCCTTCCCCAAAGCAAGGAAAAAACATAAAGTAAATTTTAATTAGAATCTTTTACCTTAAATAAGGAGAATTCTATTTCACCTACAGAATTGAAAACGAAAGTGAAATAATAAAATACTTCAGTGAAAAAAGTAAATCAACATTTCATCTTTAAACGTTTAGCAAATAATCCAATGTATTTACAAAGTAAGTAAAATTATAAAATTTAGTTGAAAAGACGTATAATCAAAACTCACAATAAGGAAATAAAAACCTGAGCACTTTCATTATACTACAATTGAAACTAGGAAATTCTGTTACAGTAGTTACGTTCAGGTTTGCCCTTTAGGCTTCATTGGCGAAATTTAAAGACAACCTTGGCGAGAATGTAATCGCTCAAAATGCTAAAGTTTGGCAAAAGATGCAATTTGCAATAAACCTATAGATTTCTTCCAGCGATATCCCCATCCTTTTAACCCGCGAAAATAATATGTGGAATATTTCTATGTAATGTCTCCTCAGTTGGCGAAAATCTTTCTCCTATAAATGCTTCGTTTAACTTAGGGAACAAAAGAAAGTCACTTTGTACCTAGTCTGGCGAATACGGGGGTGGTGATACACATGACTGCTCATTTCATTGATATTTTATTTGAAAGCGCCGTGTTTTCATATGGCAATTACATTTTAATATCAGCTGCAGGCATATGACACAGGAAGAAATAATTTGACTCTGTGAGCAGAATTTTTTTAATTACGAGACAATGTATTACTTCGCTTTAAAGCTAAATATAAAAAAAAAAAAACACTGTTAGCCATAATTTTGAAATCCCTGGAACTTTTATTAATCCAGGTCTTCTGACTTACAGTCAATTCATGGCGATCTATGTATATTCTTTAACTATTTTTTAATTAATAAAGGATTTTAAATTAACAGATCTTTAACTGATTAAATATATGTATGCAACAAATCTATCTATCTAAACCCATTTCTACATTTGTCTATCTCTCTCCCTTTATTTCTGTATTACAGACAGACTTTGACTAAGCATTTTTATTATTATCTATGTTTTTGTTAAAATGTTTATATATTTAATACAAATATATATACATTTAGTTATCTTAGTTATTATAGTTATTATTAGTTATTATAATTGTATATATATATCCAGTTAGATTATCTTTTTCCATTTTTTCTACTTATTATATTTATATTTATTTTATCTACCTCATTTTTATTCTATGCTCTTTATATCGCATTTTCCTTTGTTACTATTTTAGCATGTGTTTGATTGCTTCTATTTACATGTTTGGTTTTTAAAACTCAGTAAAGGCAAGTTATATTTTTTCATGTGTTGGATCACTTATATTTACATATTTTTTTTTAAACTGGGTCTGTTCAAAAGAAAAAAATACATATTTTAAACAGTTAAGAATGCTTATGGTACTAATGCTGCAATATTTCAACTTTTGCATTATTTACTACAGACTGTAGGGGCTGAACTAACAAAGACAGATATTACTTTGATTAATTTTCAAAGATTTGCTTTAAGATTTAAACTTTAGTTTTTGCCTTTTATTTTTCAGAAACTGGCTGATGTACTTACTTCTCTTATTGCACCAATCCTCTGATGATTGATTCAGGGAAAGATATAAATTTCGGTTTTCCTTTATTTTAATTTTGGCACTTTTTTCTCATATCATGCAGTGATATTTACTATTGGGTCTCTTGCTTTTCGTTGTTTATTTTTTAAATCAGATTTGTTCTGAATTGAATATGCGAGGAATGTTAAACATATTATTAATTTATTTAAATTTATTTTGCCGTAATACCAGCAGTTTTCTACTTTAAGCCCGTCACCTGGACTAAGTTTTAAACTACTTTGTATTTATTAATTTTTATATGAAAAATTATGCATATTAATATATATGTATATTCCTAATATCATTAACAACCTAAAAATACATAACCTTTATTTTGTTTGCATATATATATACATCTTACATTTACTTAAATATCTGCATATATCAGATTGCATATATACATTTTTAATCTGAATGACAACCTGCAAATATTACTTTATATGCATTTCACTATGGAGCAAGCAATTAATAATAATAATTAACAAGCAATTAATATAATTTTGCACGCGTTTTTGATTATTCGGCCTAACGTAATGCACCACAGGAATTGGAACATCAAGAGCTGTTACACAGCAATAAATTACAATTAGGCTTTATACCAGTAGCTACAGCATCTTTAATGCGTAGTGAAGACATAATATCTCCATTATATTTAAAAAGCCGAATGTGCAATTTTTCTTAATTTATTATTTTTATTTTTTCTGGTATTTGTTTCTATAAAATTTAAAAAACATTTGTCTTATTTTGAAAATCAATTGCTTTTATATATATCAACGAAAAATTAAATTTTTAGTACTATTATTCTGTGCTGTTTTAAGTGCTAATATGCTTTCAGTTGCAGATTTTATTACGAGTTCTGTTCAAACTTTAGCAGAACATAGTTTCTGACATTAAATTTGTATAAGATTCTTAAAATTTGATTTAAGAATTAACTGGTCACATAGCACCTAAAACTCACCCTTGCATAAATATCTCGAAAGAGATTTATTCACCGTACTTCCTTAACGTTCTTTTAGCACTCATCGATTGGCAATTCACAAGTGCACATCAATACAGCCATTGAAGGAGGAGTTTCAAAAACGTACCAATGAACTTCTATTGCTCTTGTGACGCTGAATCTTTGACACTGGGCATATTGTTGTTTACGTTCTATTATTCATTTGTTTCATAACAATAAATGTATGTTGTATAAATGCTGCTATAAATTAGTAGAAAACCTTGTGGTGTTTTCATTTTATAAATTTATTTAATCGTCATAAATTTCAGTTTCGCGAAACTTATCACGCTCTGATATTCGGATTAATGTTCGTGGCATATTATAGTTCTTTATATCGAGAAATTGGCTCAAACCACAATTAGCCTCGAATATTATGCATTTCGTAACACCTGTGGATTTAGAGAACTCAACTGTGTAATATTTTTATTGAGCTGGGAATAACTGGAAGTGTTACAATGAATTTAGTATTTTCTTATATGATGTGATTATACCTGTTGTTAACATTAAAAGCTATATATGAATGAAATAAACATATTCCTTGCAAATAAGATAAATTCATTATCTCTGAAGAATCTTTCTTGTGCAGGCAAGGAAATACATTTAAGACTGAACGCAGTTATTAATGCGAAATGTTATAGCACTAAATGTGTAGAATTTAAATTAAAAAACGTTCACTTTGAATAAAAGTCTACATTGGTTATTATTGCTTACAGAACATCTTTTTTATATAGATTGCAATAAAAATGCTGACTTCTGCTATTTGCATTTATAGTTTTCCTTATATTTAATCTAATTTTGCAATGAAAATTTTCACAAGAAATCTAGGATGCTTTAATTATTTTGAACAGGAAATTACGTGGCAAAGCATTTTCAACCATATTGCTTAAAGCATGGCAAAAGTCATGTGAAATGACAGAAATATTACTGAAAGCCCATTGGTCCGTTATGGAAACTACTGCCTCAGTGGCGATACGCATGAGCATTGACTAAAAATGCTCACCGATTATTCCAGGTCGATTTAATTCCTTTTCTTCCTGGTTACTTACCAGATCGTTCATCGTTATGATTTTTTTTAGTTTTGTTGGTATGAATGGATGGATCGGTCTTTTAATTGCATCCATACTAAAATGTATCTTTTTGGTTTGATTTGTTCACATTATACTAACCTTTTTTTTTTTGTTGCCCGGTTCTTGAGGCTTTGGTTTTCTGGGGCTTCGGCTTATACTATGATAGTTATTACATCATTGTATTTTACATAATTTTATTCTGGACACGGCCGGACCGACCGTTGTCTTCATTGTTTGTTGTTAGATGGGCTAGCTCTTAATTTGAGCCATACGACTGGAGCATTCCAGTCAGGTGGGCCGGAGGGCTGCGCCCCCATTACTACCAGATCGTTCATATGCCTCTGTATCGTGAAAAATCGTCCCAATTAATTCATCGGGATATTTTCCAGTAACAACAACATATTAAAGTCCTAAAGAGGCCTTTAAAATACATAAATTAAAAGGCTGAAGTTAATGCCTGTGTAACGGCATAAAATGTAACTAATTAATTTAAAAGTAGCTCACAAATATTTTAATGGTTATAAGCGTTCATTTTGCGTATTATTAGTCCAAAGGGATTTAGTCCCGAAGGACTATTACTTTCGTTTTGCGATTTTGCGTTGAATCACTCTGAATGCCCGTTTCACTTTTCAAATTGTTGCCACTAAATGTTATCGCTCTGCATTAAATTTAAAAAAATGAAAAATCTGCATAAATGTATGCATGTTTCTCGCATTGTGATAAAACCTAGAGCCATCGAATTTTGAATGACGTAATCCTACTGCGAATATGGGCATCTGGAAGCCCTAATTTTGAATTTGAAATTTGCTTTATTATCGATTTTATGTTTTGTAACATTTCAACGAATTTCTGATTAACAAACTAAATGATTTCAAAGGGAGCAATGGCAACACCGTACGGAAAAAAAAAACATTTTTATCTCCAGCGCACGAGACTTACGGAAATTCTAAAGATATGTTCATTTTAAAATGATTTTGCGATATTGATTTTGAACTGAATTTTATGGTTTGAGTACGTAGTACATGATATTTAATAAAAAAAGGTAGCACACGAAACGTTAAAAAAACGCGCCTTTGGACGTAATTTAAAATCTGAAATCTTTCAGATTTTTTTGTTGTTTTAATTATTGTATTATCTTTTGTGGCAACAGTTTTCACACTCTATTTCATTTTACAATCCAATGCTTTTGTTTAAAAAAAAGATTATTTTTCCTACCAAAACTGAAGAATAAAGGATTCGATGCTAATGTGGTAGTATTATTTGTAGTTTAGTAAAATTTCATTAAGGTAGTGAGTCTTTATCTGTATTACCTTTTGTCTCAGCTAAGAACCAACACATGTTAGAAACAATAATTGATGCTATATCTATAACAGAAAATAATTATTGAAGTTGAAAGGGTAAAAACATATTTGAAACACTAAGCTATGATTGGACTATATTAAGTAAGAGATATTTCTAATAGTGTTATATTTAGCAAAATACTTCTGGAATAATACATCTAAAACTTTAAAACACATCTTTTTTACCTCAGCCATCATCACTGTTATATATTATGATTTACGTTACATGCTATGTAGCTAGATTCATTTAGATAAAATATTATAAATTAGGGAATTTCCAAGAAGCTTTCAAAGTATTTTTAGGAAATATATTTTATTTATATTTATACTAGCGAAAGTACCTGATGCCAGTTACGTTAGATTGAAAGTAATGTATCTAACAACAAAGAGGAGGATACCGCTGTGATACTTCCCTAATAACGATGCAGAAAATAAGATTCCATAATCATACCTTTTTCAGTCTGATGCGATATGGAACAAACATAAAAAATGTTGATAGAAAAATTAACTAATTCTCTCTCATTATATCAGCCACAAAGGCACGCCCTTTTTAATGATTTTCGTCTTTCTAATCAAATGGTTTTAACAACACAAGTTCCATCCATATTTCACCTGTATTCAATTTTAGTCTATTAAATGTGTCAAAATATTGATCATAATTAATTAGAAATCAATATAATGCGAAGAAAAAATCAAGCACACAAACACACATTCTTGTTTGGATATGGAACTGTTTTCTTAGTGTGATAGTTTTGTAAAACTTGGAAATTTTTTAATTAACAAACTTTACGATTTGAAAAGCAAACAGTAGCAACACTTTTCGGAATGAACATTTTTATATCCAACTTGCCAGATTGTTGACACTCGGAAAAATGAGTGCGAAAATTATCGCTTTCAGAGTTTTTAATTAATATTTCAGCTAATTAAAGTCGTACAAAGATGGGAATAATCGAAATAGCTTCTTACGAATTTTTGGAATCGGGAATAATGTATTTAATGTTTGGGAATGCTATTAACAAAGAATGAAAATTTTTATGAAATTCAGATGTAATTTTATTAACTTTAAATGTTTAAAAGCCGCCCAACCGGTATAGTGGTTATCGTCGCTGACTGCCGTGCCGAAGGTCTGGGGGTCGAATCCCGGAGAAGGCATGGAATTTGTAAATATATAGTGTCGGTGCGGCATGGCGGCACTTTAAATATGCGGCTAGCCGAAAATCCTCTCGGTTAGGTTAGGTTAGGTTATTCAATTATGGCAAAGCACACGAGGGCTATCTGCCTAAAGGGAGGGATGCCTTCGTGGAGGACTTTCTAAGGGAAACTGGCTCGTATACACGTTATACATGGGGAAAACCACGAAAACACCAATGCAGCCAGCCCGTTCGCGGGATTCGAACCTCGGACCGAACTACCAGTGTTCAGCGTCTTTACCGCTCGGCCGCTGGTGGGCTGAAAGTCCTCTCGTGTGGATTGGTGGGAGACCCCTGGATTACCTCCCCCGGGGTGCTCTCCCTCAAAATTGGGGGTGGAAAAATAAAAGTCCAAACTCTCTTCGGAGTAGGCTCTGGCAATCATTCTTCCATGTGGTCATGAACACGACAACAACAACTAAACGACTAAACAACAAATGTTTAAAAAGTAATCCTTCGAGAAATATTAAACTGCATTAACTGCTTATTTATATTGAAATGAATTTGAACTTCAGTAAATGTCCTTGAAATTTCTTATATTCAATGTATTTAAAATTCCAGAGGTTCCATAAAACTTCGTTAAATAGAGAACTGATTATATGAAAACTTCCAGCATAAAAAGTAAATTTTATGCATATTATGAATATAATCCTGCATTTAAAATTCTTCTCTATTTCACTGTATGAAGAATTTTATGATGCAAGCTTTACATTTTTTTTCATGCTTTGCTTTTTCTTACTTCTTCCTTTTCACTTAAAATGCAGTGTCTGAAAAGAAAATGTAATCTCTCAAGATCTCACATCATAAAAACCACGATGGAAGCAAAAACCTAAGCTTCTTGGTTGTTATGCAAGATAATTTCAGCGTAAAGGAACCGGGAAAAAATAAAAAAAAAAGTCCAAAAAGATAGAACAGGAAAAAAATATATCTTTTTTAGCTTAGATTTTATTGCTGTTTTGCGAATGTGTGATGGTATTACTTAATACACTGAAGTATTAAAAATCTTTGTCTCGAAGCCAAAGTTGGAAAATCGCCATTACTAATAAGCTCATTTGTCAAGAGTTTAATTAAGCTTGAGAAGTTGAATAGGTTTTATGGGTTTGACGTTTAAATAAAAATGAACAATTTTGTTCTAACACTTATTAATTGAGCAAACAACATTTTTATTTAACGCAAGAGGGAAAAAAAGTAAATGAAATGAATTCATGAAACTCTATAAATAACCCACTTCTTGAAAGAATTTTTTTTAGCATTTCATCCATTTCTACACTCTAGAAATCTAATTAATGGAGGGTTTTAGAGCTGAGTGAATAATTTGCTATTTTAAATAAAAATTTGAACTAAAACTCTAGTAGGTTCCATGTTGAAAAAATATTCACAATGATTTTGAATACTTGAATTTCACATCTCAAATTTCAAGGAAATATTTTTATTTTGCGATGCTTTGAAGTTTTTCAATAATGATCTAACTATTGCTTAATAATAGTAACCATTTTCCCTTAATTCACTGTTTTCCATCATTTCTTTTCTCAAAACACAAGATGGTTCTTCACAAATATCTTTCTAAGCAGCATCGATTGGTATATACAGAGCGTCCTATGAGTATATATTTAATAATATAAATGAGAAAAGATTCAGGCTGCTACGTTAAGAATATAAGTATTTAGAACGGTGATGCTAAAGAGATTGAAGAAATCTACACGAATTTTAGAGTCAAATGCTTAGCTAGCCAGCAAACTATTACTAAATACTTTGTGGGGTTTTGCTTTATTTAATTCAATTTAGAAACCCACAGACACTAACAAGCGAATAATCGCTTAAGTGTGTGAATAAAAATGTAAGACCTAAGAGGGGTTAACTACCCTTTATTTCTCAGAATATTTACAATCAGTTCCTAACTCGGAACGTACACAAAGCCTCCACTTGGGCTTGAACTTAAATAATTATGAAATTAAACTTAACCAAGCTTAACTAATGCTATCTGAAAGATATAGCTGGAGCTATCAGGTTTCTGAGCAGTTGCCTCCTAAATATTAATTAAATCGTCGAAGCCAAGCAATGGCCTAAAGTGTGACCAAGCGTAGTATCTAAGAGAGAACGAAGCAAAAAGGCAAACGCGCGGTAATCAAGGAATCAGATTCTCTCTCTCGAAGTCGGTGAAATATCGACTTAAATAATACTTATACTCGTTTGCATTCACGGAGTTTCTGAAATTATATTCTGGTAGGAACTTGTAAGCTGAAGCTAGAAAGATAGGAAAGAAGCATAACTTAAAATAACTGATAATAAAATTAAGATAAATCTTACAACTTTTTTGCGATGTTTGGTGATACACTTAAAGACTGACGTGAATCAGCTTTTATAGCATCATATTGTAAGCAGTTTTGACAACTCTGCTTTTAAATGGTAAGATGATTTATTTTTAAGCTTAATAAATTTAATTTCTAAATGCAGATCATAGGCTTTTCTAAATATGGAGCGTTTTACTTACATTTTGATAATGTTGATTTGATTATTAAATACGTCTGGAATCTCAAAAGCAATGGCTCTAGACCACAGAAGGAGAACGCTCGGCCTTGAGGCCGCATGCGCCCCGTGTATTTCTTGTTCAGCCTCTAGTTATTTTAATAAAGCTAGTTTTTATATTAACTAAGGACGTTCCTTGTGGCTGATGTCATCTACAAAAGAGATGAGATCTAACGAATGACAACGTCCACAGCAGTTCTTTAATCATAGCTGTAGGAATGCAAACTTCGCAGAAAAAAAAACGTAAGGACAGTTCTATTCTCCCGTTCTACTGGGCCGATTGACAAAATTCAAATTGCATTTTTCATGTCTCGAAAGCGCAACTTACGATATGTATTAAATCTATATAAAACATTTTTCAAATATAGGTATTTTGACACAAAATTGGACATTTTCTGAATTGATATGAGAATTTTTTTCCATACTTTGATTCTACGACTCAAGTGATGAAAAACTGTTACGTTTTGTGAAAATAACACGAATAGTTTTTCAAAAATTAGCTCTCAAAATTTTAGCTCCTCATTCGTAATTGAATTTGACATATATTTATTAATATCTCTTTTTTATGAAACTTATTTAATTCCTTCTTACACAGTTAGAAATTTAGATTCATTCCAACCAAAATTTGTCCATTTTTATGATTTATTTCTAAAATCAGTATTTTTAAATAACTTTCATAAATTTTTCGAAAAACATTTTGTTTAATAACCTATAAAATTTTTACATTAATCTAAAAGTAGATTTATTTGTAAGCATACCTGCAAAAAATTAGAGATTTTTATTCAAAATTTCCGAAGATATACTTGAATTTATATATTGACGCGTTTTGAAATTTGCCATATTTGTTGAAAGCGATAATAACGAAATGTGGTTTACGCACTTTGTTAAAATTATTTGAAAGTAGAACGATGTTACTTTGTTTCCTCTTATCCACCATGTAAAAGGAACGATGTGACGTTTTTCCCTCCGTTGCGCAGTGGAAGGGAAGGAAAATAGGTTGCCACATATTAAGAAGTTCTCCAAGTGAATTATTCTTGGCTCAAACTGAGAAAAATTCTCCAATTTAAATTTATAAATTTCTCCGTAAATTTTGCACCACATTTTACAAAATTTAATATTTAGGCATAATTTGAGTCGTAGACTCGAAAAATGGAAATAAAAATTGCTATGTTATTTTAGAAAAAGTCCGATTTTGTGTCAAAACACCTATGTTAGAATGATGCCGTGTATAAAGCTAATACATATCCTAAGTCACGCTGTCGAGACATGAAAAAGGCAATTTGAATTTCGTCAATCGACCCAGTAGAACGGGAGATATAGAATTGTCCCATTTTTTTTGCGCAGTGTACAATGTTCTTTTATTCACTTTCTTTGATGTCAGTTTTCTAATTTGGCAAATTTTAAATGTCAATAAATTACGTCGAAAACATTTAACTTCTCCAATTAGAAATTAACTGGTTGTTATCACTAGAAATTAACTGGTTGTTATCATTAGAAATTAACTGGTTGTTATTATTAGAAATTAACTGGTTGTTATCATTAAAAATTAACTGTTGCATTCATGTTAACTCATTGCATAAAACAAACGCTAAAAAACGGACTTTCAGTTTTATCTTTTTCTTTGTGAAAACGAAAACCACTAAATTTATTTCGTTAAGGAAGACCGGTAACCTGCAAAACACGGAAAACCGAAATTTATATTCCTTCGTCATTCATGAAAGTCAAAACCGGAATAGAATCTTGAAATTATTTGTTCCAGTTTTTGAAATATCATAATCTTTGTGCTCTAAAAACCGAATTTTTATTGAAAATGGGATTTTCATGCGTGTAAACGCATAGTATAATCTAAGTTTAGTATGATATTTTAATTTTTGTACTTAAAGGCCAAATTTATTTTAATTATTACCAATTCATTTCATAAATTAATCTGCAAGTTTGCTTTTCAAAAGGATGCCATTTATTTGTATGACTAATTACTTGAATGAATAAAAAATGTACTTGGTTTGCATGCATTTCTTAAGAGGCAAATATTTTTTTTAGGTACATAGCAGTCACGCAACCTATTAAATACTCAAAGCACAAGAATAACAGAAGAGTGGGTTTGACCATTGCGATTGTGTGGATTGTATCTGCAGCTATTGGTTCCCCGATTGTCTTGGGACTTAATACCTCACCAGAGAGGATACCGGAATTATGCGTGTTCTATAATTCAGACTTTATCATCTATTCGTCTCTGAGTTCTTTCTACATTCCTTGCTTGGTCATGATTTATCTGTACTACAAGATATTTAAGGTAATTTATTTTTTTTCTTATTAAGGTCTGAAATTCTAACATATTGCTATTGCTGTGATGCATTCTTTTAAAATTTCGAAGTTTATACAGTTCGACCGTCTCAAACGCAACCCTGGCTGGCATTCTGCCAAAACATTTGGACTCTTTTAAAAGAAGCGTTATTGCTTGCTGCGACGTCAAAGGTCATATGAAAGTATTCTCCTCTCCGGAAAGACAGAATGGAGGGAAAGAAAGTCTTCATCCTTCCACCCTATTTTGAGAACAATTCGGTCCGAATGGCGCATGCGCTCATGGTCGCGGATGAGGCGGTCGAAATATAATGCATAAGCAATGTACGAGGAACTGATAAAATTCTGATTTGAGCTTTCTTAGTAACGTGCACCACCTTTGGAAAATACAAAATCCCAAGTAAATTACAAAACATTTGATTTACTTTACAACGAAAACAAAAACATTTATATTAATTACCAAACATTTCGCGGTTTTTAACTTTAAGTGCTAAGAAAGTAGTAGCACTTTCAATATATATATATATATTTTTTCTATTTTGAATTCAACTAATAATATGAATCAGCTTTAGCCTAGAATTTAAATTCTTTAGAAAACATTCCTTATCATTGTGTTTTCATCAACAAATAATCATTAATTATTAGGTTAGGTTAGGTTAATCAATTAAGGCAAAGCACACGAGGGCTATCTGCCTAAGAGGACGGATGCCTTCGTGGAGGACTTTCTAAGGGAAACTGGCTCGTATACACGTTACACAGGGGGAAAACCACGAAAACGCCCATGCAGCCAGCCCGTTCGCGAGATTCGAACCTCGGACCGAACTACCAGTGTTCAGCGTCTTTACCGCTCGGCCGCTGGTGGGCCCATTAACTATTAGGAATTTTAACATCTGCATATGAACACGTACTTGTAGGGAATGCGACAATTCATCGTTGCCGTTTTGACGTGGTTGTTTCGACGTCGGTACGTTTTGCCGTAGTGACGTTTCGCAGTGGGGTCGTTTCGCCATCAATATATATTTTTTACAGGGCTGTATTATATCCTGCCGTATCATGTTAAGTTGATTTAATTTTATAATTTCGTTTACCTATTGCATATTTAAGAGACATTTTTCTTTATATGCCTATATTATATCTTTCCATATTATATTATTACGTTTATTTAATTTAATAATTTTGTTTACCTATTGTACACCTCTGGATGTCTTAAATTTAAAGAAACAAATTGCAATTAAACACATCTTCTAAAATTACTAAAATGTTACCTAGAATTATTAACGTTTTCCCCGGAAAAGAATTTATTTGGAAGGGTTTTTCCAGTGTGGCAATTAGATGTATTACATGCATATAATAGTGGTACAATAAAAACACTGCGAATTTCTTACTTTCATGATTTCTCTGAACTAGTTGATTAAAATTTCAAGAAATTCTGATGAATCATGTAAATATTATACCTGCATAATTTTAAAATTGATAATATAACTTCTGTTGTATCAGAGGTTTAGCCACAACTCTCTTTGATAGTGACATAATTTTCTAACTGTATGTAATTTCTTTATATCTCATATTTCTAAACAACTATATATATTATAAACAACTTTTATTACTTATACTAAGGTAAACAGAATTATTAAACTAGTCCCGATGGCCACGGTGAAAGGGCGACGGCGAAAATTCTAGACCCACATGTGACTTATGGGACTTTATTACAGGAAAATAAGGGCGGGCATTCAGTATTTACACAAACCATAAGGAATTTAAAAGCAAGATACATGCAAAATACACTGTGCCGTCGTCGGATTTAGAACCATACATTTTCTTTGCTAATCTCTTATGACAAAATAGTACGCATATAAGAATGCGATAATTCTTTACTTTCTACCCGACGTAAAGCCAATCGACAACCAATCAACCAATTCTGGAGGTAGGAATTACCTTCCGCTACATTTTATTTCGAACATCAACGAATAAACTTTTTTTTAAAGCCAAAGAGCATGGAATAACCACTATGTCATAGCCAGAATTTTAAATCAGATCATTGGATTTGCTATATGACGTATCTTTACACGCAAGAAGCACGCATAGCGACAGCGGATTGCGAATATTCTTTACAATCGTTTATTATCAATACTTGTAACAAAACAGTACAGCACGTTAAAATAAACGCAAATCCTTAAAGGAAAATGGTATGAATTTTAAACTTTATTTATTTTTCGCTGCTTTGAGAAAAGTGTAAATTTGTGTACTGATATTTTTTAGTCCAAAGGGGCTTTGTCTCTGAAGGACAATTGTTTTCGTTTTGCGATTTTGTGACGAATCACTGTGAATGACCGTTTCACTTTTCAAATTGTTGCCAACAAAAATTATCGCCCTGTATTATATTTGAAGAAATTAAATGATGAAGAATCTGCATAAATGTATGTGTGTTTCACGCATTGTTATAAAACGACGGTACCTAGAGCCATCCGATTTTGAATGACGTTATCTTACTGCAAATATGGGCATCTGGAAGCCCACATTTGAAATTTGGAATTTGTTTTCTTACTGATTTCATATTTTGTAAAACTTTAACGAATAGTTGTTGAACAAACTGAAGAAATTCAAAGCGAGAATGGCAACGTCGTACAAAAAAAAAACATTTTAATTTTCAGGGCATCAGATCGTGTATCGGAAATTCTAAAGATATGCTCAATTTAAAATTATTTTGTGATATTGCTCTTGAACTGAATTTCATGGTTTAAGTTCGAAGAACATGATATTTAATATGTAAAGGTAGCGCAAAAAATGCTAAAAAAAGTCCCTTTGGATGTAATTTAAAATCTGAAACATTTCAGAATTTTTTTAATATATAAATTCTTAGCCAAATTTAAATGCATTCTATATGAGGCAGCTCGTCTTATTTAAAGTAAAACCTAGCGTCAAAAGACCATATTTGAGAAAAAAAAATGTGTTTCTCAATTTCAGCGTGACATTTACTGCTGTTTGATTTAGTTACAAGAAACACTTTAGCAGCAACACATTTAATAATAAAATAATAGCAACTGCTTGGCAAGGATTTTCAAAATATGTATATACCAAGTACAACTAGCACTCATATTTTATTATAGCATAATTGACCTGCGCATGATATTTGTTTACTAATTATGTCAGCTGTTCTATCACTGTACAATCGCAACTTTTAAATATCCAGTAATTAAATTAAGGTAGCTGAAGAAAGTGGCTCGATTAGTAGCTAAAATGAAAGTGGCATTCGTGTTTGATTCCTCAACCTTCGGTTGAATGCTCTATCCTTTAACTACATCTCTGTATTCATAGTTTCAGCTAGAGCAGAAATATTTCTCTTTTTCAATATAGACTGCATTTCGATACAAGCTAGTGTATGTCAGAACTTCCTACATTAAGCAAAGCAGAAATCATCCGTATATTTTACTATACTTGTATAAACAAGCAATGGTTCTCCTCTTTTTAAAAGCGATATGGTTGCGTAATCAGGAATATTATTCATTTTATTTATACACGTCAAAAATACGTATGTGATGTTCTTTATATTCCATTTGCAATTCTGAATTCAAACCTAAATCCTGAAGCATCATCTCTACATTGAAAGCATGCATGAAACTTCGATTAATTTAAAACTTACCTGCTTACTTAGATCAGTTGTCAATGTAAAACCATTTTACCTCATTCATGTTATTTGAGAGATAGGGACCTGCTATATGCACCAGGAAACACCAATCCGTGCTCCCCAAAAAACAAGAACAATAATTTAAGGTATTTTCTCCCTCTTTCCAGAATGACTTTGTAATGGTAGCACACTCGGGATGCATTCAAAAGGTGCAGGTTCGAGTCCCGGCGTGGGCATTGCATACGTTTCGTGTCTCTTGATTCAAAATAACATAATGACTCTACGGTGGTTCCGAACGAGGGATGGACAATAATTCGTCACCACCAGGATTTGGCGATTGCGTCCTCTAAACCTTTCGTCCCAAACGGTAAACGTGTGTACTACTGATGTAAAAACACCTGCAGGGCATATTTAACATTATAACTAAAATGTGTACTACTACGATATTATAAGTACCACGACATCACCCCAGTGTATAACACCATGCGGATTTCACCAAATGTAAGGTTATATTTGTTAAAACACCAGTGAGTGCTTGTATTACACATTTTACAGCAAATTTGTGCAAGAATAAACTTCATTTATGCATAATTTTATCCGAAATACTTATAATACATTTAAAAAAGGAATAGAATATCAGCTATGTATGAATTACTTAGAGGTTAGAAATTATTTATCTTTTTGTTTATCTGATATATATATATATATATACTCCAAACGGTATTATTATCGGTACATATATGTACCATTTTTACTACCGGTACATATATGCATATTATTGGTACAAATTTTTACCGGCACATATGTGTACCATAATTTAGGCAAATTATTGTTACAGACAGTACATTATGCGGCTTTTTGTACATGCATGGTCCACAGCAATCATGCATGGCATGCATCTGGAGGCATGCCATGCATGACTGCATGACATGCCACGCATGACTGCATGACATGCCACGCATGTCAAACTGCAGTCCCCTAAGAAAAAACAATGAAAAAATAACAAAACAACAGTGAGTAACCTTATAATAATAGAAATTGCTTTTGTTTTTGACTAAAAATCTATTACTCATGTTCAAGGAAGAAAGGGCTAACCCTCATTCGCTCTATAAAGAGGGGGGTATATGAGGTAATTTTTCTCCTTCCGGCATGCCTTCGTGGTGTAACAGTGCCACACTCGAGCCATATTAGAGAGGTCCAGGTTCGGGTCCCGTGAGGGTGCTGATATCTTTCACGTCTCTTGCTTCAAAATAACCTAATGACGTTACAATAGGAATTTTATTACTTCGATTTTCCAAGAAAATTTATTGAGACACATCAACTAAAATTCAGAACTGAAAATGAAGACGCTGGTTGGATAAAGTAGTTCAGATTACAGTGAAATAAGCGTATACAGTTGACGGGAGATACAGACACCACCATTATGCGAGGAGGTTAAAGTGGTACTATCTAGCGTGCACGAATATCTAGCATTAGGAGATAATCAAATGACATTGTAAGATGTTGTAACCATTGTGAAGCAGGGTATAATTACTTTTCATAATTATTACGTCATTTCAGATGTCCGAATTACTTAACAGCAGAACACAAGCTGAAAATAATACATGTTTCAAATAAACGCTACAATTACAACACATTACAGAAATTTACAAAGGTATATTGAGCCAGCATCCAAACACGGTAGTAGTACATAGAGTTTAACTTCTGGAAACAAACTGATTGAATATTAATGTCTTACTCTAGAAACTGTTCCTATTAAGTACCCCCCTCAGAGTTAACTATTTCTTTTTTACATATATGACTAAGCATAAGCCAGCTCCGACTTTAAAATGATTGTTGAAAATTTGGGCGATCCTTGCCACTGTAGGACAATTTTTATCCATGAACGTCCGGAAAGCTTCTGCATTGTTACTGGGAATTTTATGGTGATGTTCTCTAAATAAGCGCAAACATGGTAAATATTTTTATATAAAATAAAGCAAAGGTAATTGTTACTCAGTAATGAATGAAACGAAATAAAGTATCGCGAAACAAAGTGTTTACTTTCGTTATGTTTTATTTTGTTTCAGATTTAAAATAAATAATATGCTTGATTAAATATAAAACACACAATAATCCGACAAATGAGAATTTCTCGGTAATGACTTTTCTCTGTGCTTAGTTACTCGTGGAATAACGAAAAGGCCTTTATTAACTGTGCAAGTTAATAAGATTTCGCTAAGTAATTTTTTAATTATTTCTGTCTGTCTGGTGTTATTTGAAACTAAATGGCCGAGAATACCCCATGCCGTTATTAGTTTAGGAATATAAAAGGTACATTCATTATTATGATCATTTAATGGCCTAGAAACCTATAATTGGTCTTTCGCTTTGAATTAAATGGAAAATTTGTTCTAATTAATTTAAAGCTACCTTTAAATACTTGGGAGATGATTTGTGCGGAAACTAAGTTAATGAAAAGCAATTAAGAGCATTTAGAATGTATTACTCATTTCTATATAATTTTATCTAAATTTCAAACCGTTCCTGAAACTCATTTATAATGAAGCTGTTTAAGCTTTACAAATAATTAGTTAATTAATGATGTGGTGAACAAAACAGAAGAAAATAATGAGCCGTGAGAGAGGAATCCAATATAATATTTCTATGGAATTTACACTAAAGCCATTAAATGTTTAGTTTAACACATTCCATTCTATGGGTATTCATACAGCACGTAGCATACTTTCTTTGTACAATACGTTTAACTTGCTCAGAAATCAATCAATAATGTACAGCGGCATCATGGTTCGAATAGAAATAATGATTGCCTACTAACTGTAACCATTATCACATAAATTGATCTTGTTATATCATCCGTATTTGTTAAGAATATTGTGAAGTCAGATTTGTAGAAGGTTATAAGTTATTTCTCCTGGCTTATTAGAGTGCCTTCGTGGTGTGGTGGTCAGCACGATCGGTGCGTATTCGAGAGGTCCGTGGCTCGAGTCCCGGCGAGGATATTACTCATTTTTCATCTCTCTTGCTTTAAAAAATACCTAATGTCTCTACAGTGGCGCCCCAACTCGAAAAGATATTGGATGATGATTTGTTACCACCAGCATTTGATGACAGGGTCCCCAAATACCCAGCTGTCCTTTGAAAGGGGAATTATATAAGAAATTCTTCCCGCCTTCCTAGCATGCCTTCGTGGTGTAGTGATCAACACGCTCGGTCAGTATTCAAGAGGCCCATGTTTTCAGTCCCGGAGAGGGCATTGCTAATTTTTCAGCTCTCCTTCTTTAAAAAATACCTACTGTCTGTACAAGGTATAAGTTTAATTGCCCCATTATTTTTATGAATTAAAATTTACCATCATTTCTACATTTCGTTAGCTCTCACTAGGATGTATATGAGATACATGTATACAGAGTGTATCAGTACAGCGGTGACAAACTTTCAGGATAGATAGAGTATAACTAGAGGATGGGGAATCACATAGCAATGCATGGGCGAAAACTTTTTCTTGGTGAGGTAGTAGCAAGACAAAATGCAAAAAAGGAACGACACAAACAGTGACATAAAACATGTATCAGAAACCTAAGAAAAAAACAAAAACAAACAAGGATCATCATTAAAGAAGTTGTGTTGGAAATTATGATTCCGGACCGTGATGCAAGCCTTACTTCTCGGCGCATGGAAGATCTGCATCACGAATGGAAGATGCATGATGCACGGTTCCTGCATCACAGTCCGGATCATAATTTCGAACACCTTTTTGATGACGATCGTTCTCTTCCTATGTTGTTTTTTCTTTGTTATTGGTTATTGTTCGTTGTTCTTTGTTATCGGAATAATAAACATGTTTTCTCACTACGTTCGTGTTCTTTCTTTCTTCACATGTGTGTCGCCACTACCGCACCAGGAAAACTTTTCAGACCATGCCTTCCGATGTGATTCCCCATCGTCCAGATGTACCTTGTCTGCGCTGGAATTTTGGCACCCGCTGTACTGATACACCTTGTATAAGAACATAATTTTTGACGGAGTGACTCTGATATTTGTAATGCTCCCCTCGCTCAGTTCTGAGAATAAAGTTATGAGGCGTTAGATTTTCTCCAGCTGAGTTACTCGCGCAATTACATTAAACTGAACCAACACTGTTTAGGCTATGGTCTTGTAAAACACCAATGAATTACTACTTATTTGTATGTGCAACTCCACAGAAAAGATATAAGCACCGCTAACAACATGAAGCAGAACACAGAGCACTCGCAAGAAGTATAAGGTTCTAAATTTTACCATCCCTAAGCAACAAAGGGCCAAGTGTGATGAACACACAATCATTTCTTATGCAATTAAATGTCCCACCAGCCCAGGTAGGCTACGATTACTAAAGCAACAAGACTAAAATTACTTAATATTTCTTAAGCAACAGTGTAATTTATTCCAGTTACAGCCATTACGTGTATGCATTGCTTAACGTATATTGCATTAAATGCCCCAGTCCCAAGTTCGAACAAAAAACGGACAACTGAGGATTGGACAACACTAATCATGAAAGGGGGCATCTGAGAACAACCAAATAACAGAAGCGTCTACGCGTTGTGGGCCCAAGGAAAACTACGTTAATCTGGAGAGCTAGTGTAAAAGGCCTTTACCCACTTACTGATATTAAATAATAGGTGGTCCATGCAATTAAACATTCCTAAGCTTTTATTTGCTATTCAGTTTTAATTAAAATTAAAGTTAATTAAAATGTTATGCTACCTTGAAATCCAGTTTTGACTGCTGGATATAGATTTCAAGCAGAAGCAGTGCATTGTTAAGTTAAAACTTAATTAAAAATAATGATTTAATTTTTTTCGGCCTATTGTAACAGACATAGGGCCGAGGTATACGTAAAGACATAACTTGTACTTTACTGAAGTCTAAGTAGAGTATAAGCTAAGCTAATTAAGGAGATAAACACTGCATATTCCCTTAGAAACACAATTTTTCTCTTCCAATATGCATATCTTTATCTTTCCATGTTTGTATTAGGTGAACGTCAGCAAAAGCATGGATTTATGGTACGCAGTATTAGTAACAAAATGAGGTATGACAAAACTTCAAAGGATCACTTTCATTTGAAGTTGTATATACATGACTACACCAAACCTTATGAGCAAAATGTATTCGTTTTAGAAATGATTCCTAAATTTCCAACTAGTATGGCAACATTGAACGTTAACGAAATTCATAACTAACGTCTTAAGCTAGGTTACCAGGGCTATTGTTCCTTATAGTTGATTTTGCAAACATAACTGGAGTCCTGTGTCAGAACATGGAGCTTTCTCAAAGCAATGTTCGTGCGTGTGTAGAAAATAAAACAAAAATAAGAAGGATTAAATTTGCCCTTTGTGCTCACAGCGTACAGCCGTTCCCACACTTCGAGATACAGAGACTAGTACTTAGGTCTAAAACGTATAAAATAAGAAATAAACTAATTTAAATAAATGGAACTAAACTTAGGTGCTTTACAGAGATTAGAAACACAAAGATTGGCTCTTAACACTACATATGTAGTGAACAAAATGCATAAACTACTATACGTCTTCAAATATCAGAAAGAAGTAAGTTCTGGCCTTAAACGCAGACAACAAAAATTACACACATTGTAAAGGCCGCGTAAAATCGCTCTTTCACTACTTCTCTTGGCTAAAATCCATGTTTTAAATATTTCTAAAGTTTGCAACCTCATTTGCATACACTAAATCTATTCGTGCTTATTCTGGTCGGGAATGGAAAATAAGGGAAGATAGTAATAAGCAACATTACAGTGTTTTATACGGATATAGAAAGCAGTGTAATGCTTGCTAAGTTTCTGTATGACTTACATCATCTATGGATTATGAAAAGAATTTTAATGTATGTATTTCTATATTTAAACTTAAATAAGAGTAAGATTTTGACATAGATGGGTATACGTAATTATAATTTCGTCTTGAAATCACGCATCAACCGTCATTAACATTTGTATAAATCCAAATGTTAATGATATTTTCATTGTCGAAATTCCTCACATAATTTACGTTGATGCTAATAGTATTTGAATTCATATCGAATACCTTTTATTGACTTTCTTTTTGGTTTTTAAATAGGCGCGGTAATACAAGTAAATTTAATGACTTAATGTATTACCGCTAAGCTCCAAAGCAAGTCATAATTTTACCGTTAAATCGCTATTACAGTCGTGGGAAAATTTACGGGATTTTGCACACTATGTTAAATTTATGGAAAACTAATGGACATATTTTAATGAAATTTGGTATGAATATACATTTATAACAGAGAAAGAGACTAACCAATCAAAAGCCATTTTAGGTGCGTGTGATTATCAGTAAAACTCATGATGCAGGAATTTCGAAAATCCACGCTGTAATATCAAATGGGAAATGAGTCAAAAATAGAATGTGGTCCCCTCTCATAGCCGGGCAGGTTACGGCGTGACGGCGTATTTGACAGGAGGCAGCTGAGGAATCCGTACGGTAGATGATCCCACTCCTGCAGCAAGGCAGTTTTCAATCCATGGATGGTTCTCGGAGGAGGTTTGCAAGATTAAATTGCCTGTCGTTCGCTAACAGAAACTCAATACCAACTACATCCCTGAGAGTTCAATCATAGGACTCTACGATTTAATTTCAAAACCTCATAGCCCTCAGAAAGCTTTTGGCAAACACATGCAGGAGAATGCAGCTGTCCAACAAAATGATTGCCGAAGCCATTATACCTCGACAACCAAAACGATCATTTTCTCTGATGAGGGATAGATGGTATCGTGTTGAGGACTTTCTCCAGATACCGGTAAGCCGCGAATCAATATCCAAGGTGAATCTCGACTCATCTGTAAAAGGCTCGGTGCTCCACTGTACTTTAGGTTCTCCTCCTTTTGACTAACGCGGACCATGTAAACCAAAATTGAAAAATTTTAGTACCACCACCACATTTTACAATGATTACTTTTCAGTTTCTCAAGACAAATATCAAAAAAATGTATATTTTGCCATTTGCACAACCTGTTGGCTATTTGTATTAAATATGCACAAATAAAAAATAAAAGATTAAAAATTGGCTACGATTTTAATTATCAAAATTCAAGTTACAATACTTTAATTCTAAAATTTAGTGTAAAATTTGGGTCTGTTTAAGCGTAATCAATTTCTTTAGGTCTGTTCATATTTTACTTAGCTTTAACCAAAAATTAGGATCCACCTTTAATTTGTTCTGTATGTTTTCCTCAATTATACCATGGAAGAAAATCTTTGTTCACACAAAAAGGTTGTGCAGAAAGGGAATAAAGATATTATAGCTTGATTTTAAATGCCTTTGAATTCTTGTTTTCATCTAAGCCTAAAATGAACAAATGTGTTATTTTTGAAATCTTCAGTTAGAATTCAATCGCAACAAAATTCTGAGAATTGTTTTTTTTTTCACGAGATTTTTGAATTTAATTGTTAAAAATACTTTGTTTCTTTGCGTAGCACCTATTTCTGTCTTATATTACACTAGTGGTAAGCGTACCACCGGTTGAGAACCGCTGTTCTAGTCCAAGGGTGCATGTTATCTGCACTATGCTAAATGTTCTCTCTTGCATGGTGCAGTGAGCAATATGCAAACGGCAGTTCTTCTGGCAATCAATCCAAATTTTTGAAGCCTTCAGGCAACCATGAAACCCGAGTTCCAGTGAGACCATACAGCTCACGTTGTAGTTGTGAAACTGCAGCAGTAATGTGACGCCGCCTGAAGATGCCAAATAACGATACTCATTTGTAGTTGTGGATCTTGATCGAACATGTCCAGGTCTTCTCGATATGGATCCCGTGTCCTAAAACTGTTTCCACAAATTGTAGACGACACTGGGCGTTAAATTGAGTTCTATAGCCACTTACGCTTGGAATTGTAAATCCTCCATTGTACGAACAATAATCCACTTAATTCCGTCATCCGTATGTTTGTGGCTACTCACTTATCTGATACCTTATAATATTGATTCAACTCTTGCGAGAAACACGCGGAATGTCGTGAAGGGAAACGACCACATGAATCACCAAACCCCACTGTGTGCTTATATCCCCTCAGCAATCATAACTCCGCAAACGTGCACGTGTACGCTTACGTATTCAACTTTGAATATTTGCATAATTCTAGCAGCATAACTAGTACCTTTGGCTCAATAGCCGATATAATTTTCAAATTCCTTTAATTTTGAACGCGAAGTCATTCTACCTACAATACGAAAATAGCCTAAAATCTGCAATATTTTAATAGTAATTGGATAAACAAAGTCAGTATTATCAATTAAAGTGTTTTCCTTTCTCATCATTTAGCTATTTAAATTTGTCGTAAATTTAACACGTACCAAAAATAATACAGGCGCTTTACGCATATGTTTATCTGGTAACATATTATGTATGATGTACCTGAATCTGCAGGTAATATGTTATTTTAAAACGCTGTGTTTTTTAAAATGATAATCAATGTATCGTTAATGTCACACTAAAACCCATGTTTAAAAAATTACGAAATCAAAACACAGTTTTAAGTAATGACATTCAACAATTTGATGCATCATATAAAAGAAAAGGAATTATTTCTTCAATGTTTTGCAATTTTATTTTCATCCTGATATCAAAAAAGTAAAACCTCAAAGAATGATGAAAGTTACAGAATGAAAAAAAGTAAATAAATAAAAATACGATTTAAAAAATCGTGGAATTAATTGAACATATATATATGAACTGCACATATGCGACTGAATTACAAAAAAATGATATGTGATACTGATTTTAAAATTTATCAACCGCAATTCCGCTGTAAAGTAACGTTACTTTATAATTAAAAAACAACTTGAAGAGAATATTCTATGAGGATCCTATTCTATCCTTCTCCAAAATTGAGGTACTCTATAAGGAGTGAACGCTGATAACAAATAATACTAGTAAGTCTAATCAGATTTTGAGAAAGCAATAGAAATAATTTCAGCGGAAAAAATGTGTCAGTATATGATTACCTAACTGCTATGAGACAACGCTTATAGTACATGACAGGGCTTTCTTGCGACTGGTATATTTTTAAAAGTGAGATTTTGAATTAAGATATTGACGGTTTGTGAAAACTATGCTTTTGTTCCTACATTTAAAATGAATTCATAAAAACCTATTTAACATTTAACACATATTTGAAGCATCGTAAATTTACAACGCGTAATGTATGGTATGTTTTGAAAATTTTCTGCTTTCTATTATCTATTCTTCCGTTTTCAACAAATAATTTGAAAAGAACAATATCCATAAATAAAACGTCGACGTGTTGCAGCTGACAATCATAACGAATTGCCTATAATTGGGAAATTCGGTAAAATTACATGTATACTAAATTTAAAAGCTATTTTCTCCCTCATTTCGGCACGTCTTCATGACAAGCACCCTTGACATGCATTCGATAGGTCCGATGTTCGAATTCCGGCAAAGGCATTGCCGATTTCTCAGTATCCTGATATCGAAAAAATTCTCAGACTCTACATGGGACGCTCCAACCGAAAGGTTGTAAACGATAATTCACCACCACCAGGATTTGGCAATTGTGTTCCTTAATGCCCAGTGATCCTTTCAAACGGACAGCATGTAAGGTATTTCTCCTTTCTTTCCACATGCCTTCGTCGTGTAATTGTAAGAACACTCGAAGTGCATTCAGGAGGTTCGTAGTTTGAACCCGGCGAGGGCAATGTATATTTCTTCCTTTTTTACATCGAAAATTTTTAAAAAAACACTAAAAATCGTTTAATTAAACGTTCTTAAACACAGTTTTAAAAAATAAAGATTTAAGGTTATGCTATTTTGTAAATTTGCGTTGCATTTTTTGTAATTTCGAAGGAAATGAAACATAATTTCTTTGTATGTATGTGTTCCGTAGGCTATTCATGAACGAGCCAAGAAGAGCAAACTCCGCTCCTGCAACTCAGATTCCGGATGCGTTCGAAGTACAGCCAGTACCAGCTTATCGACGGATCCTTCTGCCAGGGGTAGAAAAGATGATAGCGATCGCTCAAAAACCAGTGGAGGCTCAAAAGGTATCCAGATTATTGTGGAAAGGGATGGCATCACCACAAATACGGGAAGCGGCAGCCAGGAAGACGAGTATGATGATGACACAGGAGGAGATGAAAGTAGCCAACGTGATCCAATGAAAGCAACTGCAGCTTCTGCAATGTTGCTCAGTGCTTTCATGACACAAACTATACGAATTGAAATTCCCATTAACGGCAATACAGATTCCGGTTATGGGACCTCTCATGTGGAACAGGAGACTCAGTTCGGAATAGAGCCAGAGCAAGCATCAGCAATAGTTCTCGAAGCTGATGAGACAAAAGCACCTTATCAGAAAAGAAATGGTTTTGGTAGAAGAAAGGATGATACCCTTGGAAGCCAGATCTCTGGCAGTAGTAGGAAGAAAAAATCAAGATTTAATCTCGGAAGAAGACATAAAAGCAGCAGGAAGAAGAGGGAAAAGGCATCTGCTAAACGAGAGAGGAAGGCTACAAAAACACTAGCCATAGTTTTAGGTATGTAACATTTTTAAAATTTCTTGTTCAGTAAAAAACTACCAAACGAAAATTTTGTTAAATTTACTTCTTCATTATATTTTTATAGCTTTCAAACAACTATATTCGGTGTAATTTGAAAGCTTGTTCATTAAACCAAAGACTATTCAAAAGGTAATCAGCATATTTAAAGAAACTTAGAAGTGAATAAAAATATCGTAACTTCGTATACGCTTAGATGTCATAAAATGTAAGCGACGCTGAAGACTGTTTGGTGAATTATTATTAACTCCTTTAATGTACAACTTCTTTAAAGTAATTATGACCAACTACTTTAATGTCAGAAGAAGGTGTTAAAGAAAAATTTTCCTTTATTAAAGCTCATAAATTTTAACAGCTTTAGTCAGCTGGCACTAAATCGTGCTTACAAAAGCCAGCACTTTTGGCTTAAATCCAAAGGTAATGAATGACTTAAAATTGATTAAATTAAGGAGAACCTAACTATCGCTCAGGCTAGCTCTGACTCGAAATCGATGGAAACAAGTCTAATGGCCTGAACAACTCAATGTTTCAGAATTCTAATCACTAGACAATCGAAGTTAGCAACGTGGCCTTCAAGCTGGCAGAATACGCTATGATCCCCATCTTCAAAACCTTCCTTTAAATACTTTCTACTTCTTACTTAATTTGATTATCGCGCATGCTGGAAATTTGCATTTTGGCATGGAAATGAAATAAGGTTTCATAGGAGAGGTATTTTATTTTAAATGGTTAGAAAACTAAAGGATACTCTAGAAGCAAATTCAACTCCTCTCTCTTTCCTAAAAATTGTTTTCGGTTCTTTTTTTACAGTGTTTAGCAAAGGAAATTCAAATATTATCTTTATTTGTTTTAAAATAAATAATATAATTTTCACTCGAAATTCAGCAAAGGATAATATCGGATATTCAGAATGTAGCAGTTTTTAAAATCCTACAATTACCTTACACTCTCCCTATATCTTGTTCAAATTTTCAATCCTTAATAAAATACTTTTTATTCATCCACTCAAGTTTAAATACATTTTTTAATACTCAGTGGATGACACTTGATGTTAACACAGTTTTTCCATATATTAAACATAATTAAAATTTAAAATTTCACATATTAATTCGTACAAATAATGACTGTTTATTAGGAATACACACGTGCTGTAAAATTAATTTTATAACAACTTATAAATCATAGTACATGACTGTGATAAATAGTATAGTAATATTTAACAAAAATAAGTCGCAACAGTAAGACAGAGTTCTAAAGATTTTTTAAGTATATGGAATTAAAGAATAGTAGTTTTATAGAGTTGGATGAAGCGGATGCAATGTCTTATGTAGCGAAAATTCTCATAAGTAGGAATTAAAAAATATATATATATTACTTGTTAAATACTTATTTCACTTCAGTATATTAAGTTTTAAGTATATTAAGTTTCAGTATATTAAGTATATAATTTAAATTATTGCAAAAGCCAAAGTTCATTTGTGAGTTTTTTCCAAATTTTTGTCCGCATAAAGTTAATCAGCGGTGGCTCTACCGACCGTCAAATGACAATGGTACAGAAAATGGTACAAAACATCTGGTGGTACACGGAAACAAAAGTTCTTGTTCAAAATGTGCAACAGACCTCCTGCCTATATTTCGCTAGAATCCTCCATTATGCAATGCCATCAAATTTTGGAAGAAAGCTTTTTTAGACAGTAAGTGCAGTAGAACATAACTGTGAAAATAAAGAACAAGTATCGGATGAACATGTCCTGCAAATAAAGTATTTCACTCGTGTTCGCGAAAGTCAGTATGGGAGACGAACAAGCAATCTAGAATTCTCACGTCTACAGTTTACGGGTAAACGGTTACTTTTTTGCAAGCATAAATGGTATAGTAATAAAGATGGGGTAACATATCTTTAATTCTTTCTTCTGGGCTTCGAGAACTACAAGGTGTATTCTCCTCAAAAGGCAGATCTTTTGCAAAAACTGAATGGTGGTATTCAGAATGCTCTTGGTTCTGAGTTGCCATCTTGCAATAACACAACTTTAGAAAATCTCAGTCTAACTCCCATTAAATTAGAGGATATAATATAATATTAAGAAACGAAAATAACCTCCAAATTGAGTTTATAATTTGCAGACATGAGATCTAAGCTTCAGGATATTTGTAAATTTGGCTCGTTGTTCTAAGAGCAAAAACCAAAATGGCTGGAGAATATTATGCAACTATTATATCAGTAATTCTCACAGTTTTTAGTTCATAAAGCATAACGGTAGGATATGTTATATTATTGCAATGGTTTAGATTTTAAGAAATTAATTAATGGCTTTTATTTTAATTAATATTACTACTAATAATAATTCTTCATATAACATTTAATACTTCACGTGCCGAGTTTAAACTGAGACTGACTAGTTTAGACTTTATGACTCTTTTTAGTGAAAAAAAAAACACTTTCTCAATGTGTATAATTTTAGGAAGTCCAACGAGAGCTTATCATAATTATTTTTTCTGACATTAAGGATTTGTGCTTCGTTTGAAGTAATAAACATAAATAGCATTGATAAATAATTTTAGCATGGTAAAACACAAACTGCATTTTATATTCCGAGACCAACCGAAAAGAATGAGCTAAATTTTGTGACCGATGTTTATAGTCTGATACAAATTTCTCAAAGTAGAATTAGAAAACAAATCGGAGCAGAAATTGCAAATTAAATATTCGTGTTAGAATGTTTGATTTAGCTGTTTTAAAATGTTTTGTCAATATTTGTATAGACACAACTGGATTTTATAAAACCTAAAGCATGATATGTATATTTAGGTACGAAAGATTTCTACACATCGCGTAGGCGCCGTGATGCCCTCATTTAATATTATTGTATAATGTTATATTACTTGTTAAATATTGCTAAATAAAGCCTCAAAATACAATGACGCGTCAAGTATCAATATTTATGTTAAAGAAAATACATGACTAATGAATTTAGAAACTCAATTTTATAATAATTTGCGTAATTCAGTTTCAGATATTACTGTTTTTTCCATATATTTTTTTACCTAACCAAGTTCAGAACTTTTAAGTGTCTTCAAAGATGCAAACATATACTCGGATTTTATTGTACAAAAGTATCATATAAATTAACAAATGAACTATAAATTAATAAATTTCGTTAAATCCGAATGGTATTCTTATCCGTAAACGCAGTTCCATTGTCAAATGTGTTCTTATGCGGTATGTAAACAACATATAACTAACAAAACAGAATCATTTTAGATTTCCTGAATACTGAAATCGTAAATGTAGCCTTGCAAAGATGCTTAGACTGTACTAAATCTTTCTTAAAAAAAGAAAACTTATTGATTTCGAACGCAATAGATGGCTCTCTTATCTCTTTCAAAATAAAAGCTAGAATTTGGAGCAGATGCTATACAAGACTCAACTTATTTCAAGAGCGATTGGTACAAGCTTCTCGTTATAAAGATGAAAGGTGAATCTGAAGATGATTTTGGCCTAATTTTAACATTTCTAACCGATCCTTTCCTTAAAATAAACTCATTTACGAAATTTTCAAATGCGGTATAATTTTTTCTTTCGACGTTACTCAATGGTTTTCGACTAGGAAGTATTAAATATGGTTTGCAAGAATAATTTTATGTAATAATAATTAAATGAAATAAATAATGAAATAATTTATTCTTTTCATTTTCTAGGTTAGCGAAATATACTGTATGCTTTATATTTACTATTAGTTTACTATCCGTATTCACATTTGGAAACGATTAATAGGGTTTTACTTGATCTGGTGAAAGGTAAATAGTCATAAATCCTAACAGACGTAATGAAAATTATCCTTTTGCACGAAAGAAACTATGTAGCCAGAAAGGTTTGAAATAAGCCTTTCTGTTATATGGAAATTAGAACATAAGTATGCATAAGTCAAAGACTATTCAGTTAAGTTTAAAGCTAACCTGGCTCAAAATTCTAACCCACGTATCAAATTCAAATTTCAGCATCAATAACGCAAATCTGAATAATTTCAAACTTATCAGAACGGGCAAAAACTAAAGAAACGTACCCGCGAAAGGAAGAAACACGCTCTGTCTTACGTTCCAAAAACGTCAGCTTAAATACTTGCTGACTAAGTTTCTATTCTGGCAAGGAAACTCACAGACTAAAGGCTGAAATTGTAAATAAATATTTAATTTAAATAATAATAACTGTAAAAATTAAAAATACAAAAATGAGAATTGTTTAATATTTTACCTAATAAGATATTTGTATCAATTACGCTTTCAAGAAAAATGATTTCAGAATTATACATACCTCTGAAAAAAATATTACTATTATTTCGCATTTCTGCTGTTAAAAGCTGTTTATCAGGATTTCTAATTTCCTTTAAAGCCTTCGATAAAATTAATTACATTAAGAACACTAAAATTAATTAAATTTACCTCGAAATAGCTAAATGATAACCTTGAAAAGCATTACAGAGAGAAGATTTATGAATGAGTGATTTATATTAACTCATTAGAGAGTAAGGGTGAAGTAAATGCTCCCACTTGCAAAAAAAATTTATAAATGATTTTCCAAAATAATATTTACATTTCATTTTTAATTAGATGATAATAGTACAAGACAAATGACGTAAATTTCTTACTATAATTAAATTTGGAAGGATGTTTAAATCAAGAAACGTAAAAGTTGTTAAATATTTAATTACATTATCACATTCTCTAGGTACTGAATGAAGCTCTTAATTTTGCACCAACGCAATGTTATTGCATACCATTTTTATTCCCCGTAATGCAAAATCTTTGATTGAAGAACTGCATAATTTGAATTTTCATGATAAAAAGAAGGACGGAAAAGTAGATTTATTATGTTAATATTTAATTTTCTCGATATAATAAAGTGCAAAAATTTAATTACGAAACATTTATCACTATGCGCGAATGTAACTACGTAGGCAGAAAGTTCTGATAAAAGCCATTGTGCTATGTAAAATTTCGAACATAAGTGCACGTTAATGAACAAATGTGACTAAAACTATCGCTACGCCCGAAAATAACTGCTTAGACAGAAAGGTTTGAAATACGCTTTTGTGTTATATAGAACCTAAGTGCACGTTAGTCAATTTGTTTTTTTTTAATATCTAAAAATTTAATATCCCTTAAGCGCTTTCGACGAATTATCTTTGTTATTTTTCAGCAGAAACAAAATATACATGTCAGTCTAAAGCTGGCCAGCTATTTGCCACTTTCAGTGCCTCCATTCTTTGAGGAGACATCAGAAAAGAGAGAAAAACTTCAGAGTATTGCACCTTTTTCGAACTTTATTGCCTTAAGAAAGACAAGTTGTCGAAAGTAGGAGATTAGGGCTATAGGGATTTATGAATTTCCTATTTGTCATCAATAATACCTCTATAAGAAATAAAGCTATATCAGACAGAGCTAGAAAAGGATGCAGGTTGTATCAGGACCATTTCCATTCCTCTGTGGAAAAAGATGGCGGAGTGATTACCACACTAAAAAAAACGTACTTGTTAGATGTTTTCTGCTATTTCTAGTGGCAGGGAATAACCTTCTCCCAGCATTTCATTTTATTCTCTTTACAATTTCATTCCGAGAAAATTCCCATTGTATTCAACTCTTCCAACTCGTAGCTTTTTAATGATGCTTTTGGCATACTTCAGCAAAAGGCAGATTAGCTATTGTTCGGGTTCAGAAAGTGTTAGTAATACAATTTCAAGATGGTCTCACTTATAAAATGTTTACCGCAGAGTCTATCGTACAGAGCCAGCATTTGAGCTAACACTTGAGCAGTTGTCTCTTCCGTAATATGTGGCTATATTATCGCAATCTAAGCATCCTCTTTCAGTTTGATGACCGTTTATTTGGAGCTCTATCATCTTGTCCTTTCTTCATCTTTAAGAGTTCGTTCCCTGATAGAAAACTATTGCGTGTATCCCGTTAATTCCCTGGTACTAAAGCATTTTAAAACAACATGGAAGAATGCACAGATTTGGCTTTTGAATGTTGTCTAAGATCTTGACAAAAGAAACACTAACCACATCACATATAACAAATGTTTCGTAGGATAGAGTAAGATACAGCAGTTACGTCCCCATCTACAAGGATGGGTCCAAAACTGCCTGACAATTTTTAATAGCTCTCGCGTTTGGAAACAGTGCGGAGAGTATAGGTTTGCACGAGTCTCTGTCTGTACTCACTTGGGAATCAACTGCTAGGTATTACGCTGTCTTTTTTGTATCTAAGCAATTCCACAGAATGTATATCATTTATACGTGCGTTTAGGGCGCTAAAACATTTAGAAAATATTTTAGATATATTTTAGAATGGAAGAAAATAGAAATATTTTAGAATCAATTAAATACTGAAATTCTAAGAATAAATTCAGTTTGATATAAGTAATTCAGTTTGAAAAAAGAAGTTTACAAAATCTTTAGTACCCAGTTCTAGGACATGTGAGAATGAAAGGAAATGAGCTGGCGACAGTTTTCCTTAGACAGTCTCCGACAAGTCTCCTTAGAAACTGTTCTGTCAGCTTGTCTCCTACATGCATAACAAAATGGTCATTAGACAAAGAAACCTGAATAAATAGCAGTTTTTCTAGAATAATCAGCGGAGGCGCTCCAAATCTGCAACACAACTCTAAGACGCAAATAGAAACCTGGAGGTGGAAGTTATTATAACTCCTCTTAGAACTGCTGACTTTCAAATTACAGGTAATTGTTTATCATCTAAAAGTCGAGATTGAACCTATTTGTTCGCACTGCAATATTCTTCTGTCGGTGAGTCAATTTTTAATAAATGTCCATATTTTAATAGGTTTCAAGTGACGTACTTTAACACTAGAAGCGCCGAGCTTTCTCACTACCAAGAAGCGCCAACGGCAGTCAAATTGACTGCTCAGCGAATTAAATGCATAGATTAAAATATAAGTGCTTTTTAATGATTTTAAGAATACTAAATATAGTTGTTGAAGAACTTCTTTAAAGAATAACAAATTATTTTTATAAAAAATAGTTATTTTATTATAAATTTCAACTTACCCTTAATAAAACGCATTTTATAACTTTTCGCAATTTTTGCACGACACAACTTTTTCAATAGAGTAGGTGCATTTTCCAAACGCATAATATGAACTTTCTTCACACTTATCACTTGCTTTTTTTGCACCAATCTCGCGCTGACGTCTTTTTTTCGAGAGCCTCTTGCTAGAGTTGGAAATTTCCTGGAGCAATCTTGCGCTTTTTATTCTGTTTAAATTAAGCTCTCTTAATTCCTCTGCCAATTGAAATAGCAAGTTATCCCTTGCAATATTTTTATTACTCAATTTATGACACATAAAGTAGCCATTCGTTCCTGCTAAATCCAGCATATTATTGAAAACATATACAGGCTATCTACTCGAAGCAGCCCTAACAGAACATTTACTCGTCATCTGGTCAAAGATATCAACTCCACATTTCGTTTTGTTGTAGAACTCTACTCTTTCTAGAAGTCTCTTCTCATTTTCTGAGTCTGTATTTACACTGGGATGTAAGGAAATTAGTAGTAGGACATTTTTCTTCCTTTTTCCCTGATAGACCGTCAGTGTAGTATCACCATTCTTTCGAAAACTGTTTCAAATAGCCGGTGATGTTTTTGATTTCATTACTTCATGCTGAATTTCTTTTTGATGTCTTCTTACTGTGCCCACAAAACGTGTTTTTTAAGCCTTCTAGCTAATTATAGTGAGTAAAATAATTGTCCGTAATCAGATTTCTACCTGAATCCAAATAACGGCTTAGAAGACACAATAGTACATTTTCAGGTATACCTTCAGTTTTACTTCTCGATGTATCTTTGATGTATGACTTCGAGTCGACTAGCATACAAAATTTGATACCAAATTTGTCTGGTCTATGTGGCATATACTGTAAAAACTTATACCTTGCTTTGGATGGAAATAACTGCTCATCCACAACTAGATTTCTCATGGATTATAGGAAATCGCACAGTTCCGTAATAAATTTATTCCAAACACCTGAAAATAGTACAAACCTATCACTTTCTAAACGCTCCGTCGTAATTGTCGTCGTCTAATCTCAGTCGTCGTCTAATCTTAGATATTTCATACTATCTCGAAAACGATTGGGAGACATTGTTTCTCGAAAAAAAGGAGGACCCTATGTGTTATCCCATAAAAAAATCATAATCCATATCACTGCAACCATATACTCCTCTTGCATAAATAATAGCAATAAAATCATCAACCTCTTCTAAAGTTATTGTCCAATTTTCTTCATTGTTCAAAACCTCCTTTGCTTCCGTGGACTTTTTAGTATTACTAGCAGTCAATATGACTGTTCATGGCGCTTTTAGGTATGATGAACAATATCTTCGTTAATTTTAATTTTATTCGATTCATATTTAGTACCAATAATTTTTTATGGTTTTTAGGAATATCAAAAAAATTGTGACTTCTTAAGATAAACGTTTTTTTAGGAATCCACGGTGAAAGGACGAAAGCAGTCAAAATGACTGCTCTGGCGCTTCTAGTGTTAAAGGTGTTGACTCACTTCTTGAATTCGTAATCAGGAAAAAGGTTCATTCCAGTTTATTTGAATACTTAAAATAATTGGGTTTTGTTAATTAATTTGATCAGATTTTAAAGCAATTCTTTTTTGTATTTTCATTATATTATGTCTTTTAACATACCTCGTGTTACGGATTTTGCCTATTTTAAAATCATTGTCAGTGTTTCATACACATGTACCGTTATTTAATATCTATGTGTCTTAACTTGTGATTGGGATCGTATAATAATCTTAAAGATTATTATCCAATAATATACCACAAATAACTTTCAGTAAAGTTTTGGTAGATGTTTGCAGATAATTTTTTCTATACTTCCTGCAATATGGCGAATAATAGCAATTTTAATTCATACTCGTCTTGCACTCGAACAACCTTTAAACCCACATAATTAGAATTCGTTGTAATTAATGCTTTGGGCTGGCCATTCAAGTTCATCACTCGATCTTCTTGCGGCATTTTGGCTGTAGCTTTAGGTTTATGAAAGCACAAATTGTCATTTTGTAAGTGGTAAGAACCAGTTCCAAGTTGTTGCAACAATGTTACTATCGTAATATTATTGCCTTGCAGACTTCGGAACCCAGGGTTCAAGGGACAAAACCCTTTGGATAAATGCAAATCAAAGAAAAGAGTTCCATTCAATAAATCCATCTCTGCCAAATTTAAGAGTGCGAACAATGCACTGTAAAAAGAAATATTCATCCAGAATTTACCAGGTTCATAAACTTCATAGCAATGTTGCCAGAGATATTAACGTTGCACATCTATTCTCATGCTGCTTTGTTCTACAGGAAGTAGGTATAACAGTTTGAACCACAGTGTTCTCGTTGATCGTTCAGTTTAGTTCAGTTTAGTTATAACATGTTTATGTATTCTTATTTGCGATGCAATCTACGCGAAAACACCTCTGGAAGAGTAGTATGAATGAAAGGCATATTTTCGAAACTCTGCTCAAAAGTCCCTAGCGCTTGCCTGCATCCAAGTCCGAAGTCCGAATCATAAACGGGCAATTTTTTGCACATTACCTTTGTCTCCTTCGTTAGTTTCCTTGGGGGTTCATAACTTTCTAGTATACATTTCGCACCTAAATCGCTCACCTAATATTTGGAATGTGACAGATAGCGCAAGCATGGAGTGACCAATTGGGATTGTGCCCATAATCTTGGCATTTTCAAGGTCACTCTGGTTTTAACAAGTGGCATTTCGATTACTGTAGCCGTTTTGCATTTCTGCTTAGAATTCATCGTTCTTTTATAAGTTCAAGACGAGCATTCGTCACGTAAGGAGCATCCTGCTTCCCCTTCAGGGAGTCTTCATTAATTTATTACAATGCAGTGTATGTGTATTAAAGTATTTCATATATATGTGAAAGAAATTGTCAGAAATCAGTTGAAAATCGGCATCACTTTTATTCGAAAATTCCATTGTCTCTTTCGAATTGGATAAACATTATTTTCTGTAAGTTACTATTAATATACTATTAATTTATGTCGTATTTAATGGTAATGTACGGCAGTTTGACTGTATTTAATATCGATATGCACCTCTTAAATATTTTATTAAATAATTCTACGTAAAAAGAGACGTACATTACAGGTTTTAATTTATTAGTAAATAAAATTATACTGGTGTAAAAGCAAAAATGTTGCAAAGGAAATTGAAAAGCCATTAAAATATGGTTAAACGTTAAACATTTACAAACCGTTCAGTTACCTTCTAAAAGACATGACCTGCATATTTATGTTAATTTACTACTTAAGACGCAAATTCATAACAGAAACTATATAGCATATTTAAACATTTCTCTTTTTAAATATAAACTCATTTAAAATCGTATTACAAAAGGTTAGGGTGTAATTTATCGATTTAGACTCATGCATGCTTAGACAGAAATTGCGCATACAAAATGTAGCGATCAAAAAACGTGAGTTTTCATGAAGGATGTCAGGAAAGTATATACTTTTAATAAATTTAAATCTTCTTTTACCCGTGGAACATTAAATCGATAGCAATCCTATAGAGAGTTGTGTTATGCAGAAAATAAATACGTATACAATACAAAATAAAATACTTGGCTCATTAGATAATTTTAAACCTTTGGAGGCCAAAAACGCCCGAGGTAGTCTTTCATTCAAATGATCACAACTCACCGAAATGGCCGAGATTGTTGTGTTGATTTCTACCCCTCCTAAGTTTGCCGTAGCAGATGTAGTTTCTCTAAATGCATTGTATCAAGTTTATTTCAAATAGCATGTTAAAAAAGTCTAATGGAAGCTTCTTTGTTAGGAAGTATAAATGATGTCATCTGAAATTTTCACGGACGCGTAATGGACGAGAGGGCGTTTCGATATGTTAAGCGTACGGGTTATGGAAGGTTTCAGTTTTCTAAGTGTTAAAGCTATAACGCAAAATCTTCTCTTAGAAACAAACTCTTTGTATTTTGAATATCAGTTTTAGTTACTAAGTAAGTTATGTTTTATGAGCTGCATGTATTATATGAAATAAACTATAATATACAATAAATGTAGTAATTTCGGCACCTCAGTTAATCTCTAATTGGATATTAATTTTTTGGTCAATTAATTTTCTAACTTCCTTTCTAGTTCTATATATTAGCATTATAATCTCAAACTGGGCTAATATGCTTAACGTAGGAAATTCATAAATATTTTATTAAACGCATTTTGCTCTCGAAATATTTTTGATACATGTTAACATGCTTCTCTTTCTTTCACAGGTATGTTTCTGATGTGCTGGGTTCCATTTTTCACATGCAATATACTTGATGCAATTTGCATTAAACTAGAAAACGACAAATGGAGACCAGGAATGACAATTTTCCTCCTAACAACGTGGTTAGGTTATATCAACAGTTGCGTTAATCCAGTAATATATACCATCTTCAACATGGAATTCAGGAAAGCATTCAAAAAGCTGTTGTTAGTGAATTCCTGGTGGTGCTGAATTAAAAACTGAAACTGGATATATTTTCTCTGACTTATATTATTGCTTATCGTTACAGTATGAAGAAGTTATTTCACATTTGCAGTGTCAGAACTGTGCTGATTAATAACAATATTCCTTATTCCAAATTCTCTGTAACTGAAACTGCACATAGTTGTTACGTCATTGCAGTCCATTTAATATGAATGATCTAAAGAGGAATTAACGAAATTACCAAACACTTTTTTAAATTTATGTCCACTCATTGCACATTAATTAAAATTGCTTGTTTACTTAAAAAATCATTTAAATTTTCGCCTGGATGAAAACGCTAAGGAAATATTCATTTCGGGTTTTCGTAAATAATCATTTTAAATTTTGAAAAGAAAATATATGCATCAGTCAACGATAAACTAAGATGAGAACTGGAAAATAATAGTTGTACTAACATATGATGTTATGTAACAAAAATGTATGTAAAGTAAAATTTGGAACATGAACTTTAAATTTGTTTATGTAAGATTTCAAGACATTAAATAAATTCCTTTTAAAAGCATGTTTAGTGTTTCCTGTACACAACGCATTTATTATGAAGCCATTCCATGATGTGAGAGATGACTTTTCTTGCATTTTCTTCTGAATATGTACTGATATCTATAAAATTATCAAACTTAATTTCTAATGAACACACATAAAGTAAAATGATCTTTATAAAATGCATGTAAACTGATATGAATATCTTTCACTTACATGAAATTCGCAATTTGCAAAGCTAAGTGCCGCAAATAATATAAGTTGGATTATTTGTTTAGTTCTTGCTCCATAGAAGGACGACCATCAAACACGGCTGTTAAAATACGGACTCGAATTCCCGTGAATATGCTGGCTTCGATAATATTTTCGTGGCTTACCTCAAGTAAAACGTAAATGGCCTGATTTGCCTCAGAATATCCTCTAATATTCTTCTCCAAAGCCAAGGTAACCCTTGCGTCATTTGGCACTTTCAAACATTGTTATGTTTTTAATTTATAACGTCTAGTGCTTTTTGGTAGCATCGAACGTACGAAACATCGAAATACCTTAAGTGAATTATCACCACGTCTTGTTAGGTACCGCAGAGGCTGGGAAAATGTTAAGAACCCTTTTATTTAATTCAAAAAAATGTTAAAAGAAGGCACCACTTGTGTTTACAAAATAGCCAGCATTTATGGCTTAATTCAAAGGTACTGAATTTGGCTTAATTTAGTAAAAGTAAGTTAGCCTAACGGCTAGAGAAATACAGGAACACACAAGTTGGCTGAAACCGTTTTTAATTGTAATAAACCAAAGTGTTTGAACATAACTTTTAGAGTCGGTATAAATTGGCTCCATTGTTATATAACTAAATATTAATTTTTATCTTTATTATTATTATTATATGCTAAATGCTTTTTCGCGTTTATTTTTATTATAATTTTAAAACATTATTTATTATTTATTTTATTGTTATCATAGCCGCCTTACTGTGGCTGCCAAACTCATGCATTTCTTAAGTATGCTCTTGTAGTAAAACAGGTTGCCGATTGTGACGGAGGGGAAAATTGATGGTACCGATCAGTCGTTGGTACCAAAGTTTTAAGTATTAACTTGTTAAACTGACTGATTTACTTAACTTCATCTCTTTCTGGTGCTGGACAAAATGGAAAACAAAACCAGCAATCTCATAAATTATTTGAATCTTGAAGTGACTGGTGACCACACAGAGATAAGTAAATTGTGTGCGGTTCCTGCAATTCACTGCTCCCAGCCTTTACGAGGTGTCACACGACATTCTTTTGACATCGCACAAACATAACTTCACGACTAGTGTCAGGAGATTTCAACGTTCTGCACCGCGTCTGTCGTCAAAGCCTCTCGATTTCAGGAGAGGTGACGAATCAATGATCTAATTTTTCCTCTGATATCGTTCCAGATATAACGAATCAGAGGATTAAAATGCTGCTTTAAAATTAAGGGAGCGTGGTAATTCAGTCTGAAGATTTTCGCCATCGGAATAACATCAGAAGAACTCTCCAGAACTCTCGACTAAAGAGACCTGCAATGCTCTTGCTCTCTCGACTAGAGAGACCTTCGTTAGCAGACTGCTCACACTAAGAGGGCTATTATTCATTTAAATACCTATCTATGAATTATATATATATATATATATGTAAAGAGTTTCTTATATTTGCATTAAAAGTGTTTTGAGTTTCAAATACAGTAAGGATTACGTAACCTCTCAACATTACCTAATCATTATAAGGAGTCAGATACACTACCTGCAGCTACTAACTCGGGTTAACCTGACTGTCACTCCCACAGGAGTGACCCAAAACATCTCCCCCCAATTGTAAAACTAAGGCGCAATACACAAATTATCAATAATTGTAACATAAATGATATCGTTTGAAATCTCAAACTCTTTAGGAATATAATGAAAAGAAATATCCTCCCTGGTGTTTTTGTGCAATAAAAATCAAAAAGAATATTTTTCAAACAAAATTAAAAATATGAAAATGCATTTCAGTGCCAAATTCATCAAACATGCTATCTTTCAATAAATTAAAACTAGATCTTCTGACTTCCCTGAAAACGCATATCTTCCAGTACTGCAACGTTTAAGCTCTTCAGATAGCCACTAAACTCTTTTTGTCTAAATATAAACACGGAACACTCTAAAACACTGGGTAAAGATAAATCCGATAAGTAAGAAATCGGGCACCTTTCCAAAACAAAATAATTAAACTAATCGTTTAGTTACAACAGCCCCCTTAAAATTTAATTTCCCTACTACCTGCTAAGTTATTCATTTTCGAATTGGAAGGAACAATGTTTTCCGCAAGGATCATATTGTTGACTGCGTAAGACCACCAAATTAAACTTAAATGAAACATACAATTAGAATAGAAGAGAAACACGCCAATGTGACAATAAAATTCGCTGAAACAACCTTGTATTTGGCGTACATTTACTAAAAACACTCAATCGATTTCGTGGGCAGTTACAGGTCCCTCCTCATAAGGAGATCGAAATATCTAGAAAGTGAAAGCAACCTCAGTAACTGCTTTTTTATACCCTCGGGTAGAACCACGCGCGAGGTAATACGAATAAACAAGTCTTCAATAGCGTATCATAGTTGGAAATTTAATCATAATTAATCATAATTTTGACTTTGGATCTGCAAAAATTATCCAAAAAGCTTCTTCCGTTGGTGAATTGGATTTTCTTGAGCTTACCCGTGGTTTTACCCGAGGGTGTAGAAAAGCTGTTACTGAGGTAGCTTTCCCTTTCTAGATATTTTGTTCTTCTGCTGAGGAGGGACCTGTAGCTGCCCTCGAAATCGATTAAGTGTTTTTAGTAAATGTACGCCAAATACAAGGTTGTTTAACGAATTTGAACTTAAAACATACAATATTAACTCATTAAAAACATTTATTAGATTTTCTAGAATACTGTCATTTTATATAAATGGCCCTACAAAACATTATCTAAAAATTACTGACAATTTTACATTTTGACATTCAAAATCATGACTGAATTATTAGTAACCATAAATTATAATTATCACTGAATAAAATATCTAGAAATTAATTAAATTAATTATTATAATACTCAATGCATAATAATTCAGTGGTAATTTATATTATAAAACATTAAGATTATCCCTTATCTATGCAGTTAATTTAAGTTATATTATTTAAACATTTTAAAATTCACTTTCTCTGTTATTAATTAAGTAAGCAGTAAACTTTCAGATTTTCATCTAACATTGAAATGACTGCTCGTGGTTTAGAAACAAACATTTCAAAATCCTAATAATTAATTGTTACAGAAAAGCAAATTAAAATGAATCACTCACAGATTTCAGAACACGAGTTTCCAAAAGTGATATTAAAGATTCTTGCTCGCTCAGCACTGTGGTTTCCAGATCTACTTAAGTGGAGTCCTAGATAACTGCTATGTTAGGGCTGATCATTCATTTCTCAAGAATAATAACGTAAAACGGTAATAAAAATTATCGTTCTTCTCTTTCTTTAGTGGCAACCTAGCTGGCGATTCCGGTGCTTTTCTCTTAACGGAAATTTGCCCATGTCGCAGGCCCAAATGCAACGCCTCCAGGAATACTGAACATATTAATTCTTCTTAAGATGTTCACAAAATTAGAAATGATCGTCCTCAAGGATGTGCACAAAATTAGAGAACGATCGTCCTTAAGATGTCCACAAAATTAGAAATGATCGTCCTCAAGGATGTGCACAAAATTAGAGAACGATCGTCCTTAAGATGTCCACAAAATTAGAAATGATCGTCCTCAAGGATGTGCACAAAATTAGAGAACGATCGTCCTTAAGATGTCCACAAAATTAGAAATGATCGTCCTCAAGGATGTCACAAAATTAGAGAACGATCGTCCTCAAGGATGTGCACAAAATTAGAGAACGATCGTCCTTAAGATGTCCACAAAATTAGAAATGATCGTCCTTAGTTCGCAAAATTTTCAAACTGAACGTTTCTTTTACGGCGATTGAGCAAACAAGGAGAGTTCTCAACTCTTTGAGCCATAAAAAATTTCGGCGGCTAGTAAGCAATTTTTCCAAAACGACAGGAACTCATCGTTTCAGCTACGAGAAGACTGACACTAAGTAATTCATATGCGACAATTCATCCTCGGCCGGGACG
>KK118954.1:229204-247327 GCA_000611955.2 Stegodyphus mimosarum
AGTGTTGATCTATAACGAATAGGAAATTGGTGGCGAAGGCAGATTAAATCTTCATTTTTTATTTCCGCTTGTTGTGGCTACAATCAACTTGGCACATGAAATGTGCCTATTCCAAAATAGCTCACATTTTGGATTAATTTTCAGTAAGAAAGAAGAAAGTAGTAGACAGCAGTCCAACTAGACCGAAGCGTACAGAGCAAGTGCCTTAGGTTCATGGTGAAATCCCATTACAGACTGAGTTAGTTTTGGTTTACAATGCATTTTGTTTGGATAGTTAATACTTCTGTAACATTATTATTGGTTGCTTGATTTTTAATTCCATTTACATCATCAGAATTATGTAAGTGTCATATGACAGGAATTGATCTAGTTTTTTATTATTACAAACCAAAATCGGAGGTGCACAACTGCATGTTATAACAGTCCTATACACAAAATTTCAACGCTCTGAGACTACTCGTTTTTGAGTTATGCGAGATGTGTTCAGCACGTATGTGCAGACGCCACGAAAATAATCTCTTCTGAATCCATTTTAATTCACGTTTACAATTCATTTGTGGAAAAAGAAGCCTTTATTCTGTCCTTACGTACAAATGTCACGTATAAACATTGTTAAATTCCATTCGATAGAGTCAAAATTGGATACTTTTGTTCAAATATGGTACCGGAATTATTCAAGATCACAATACTTCCTTTACTTCGTACATCGAAGTGAAAAAAAATGTTTCAGATGATAATTTTGACGTACTTTGAATATGTCATTAACTTATTATTGATAAGCTGCTACATACTATTGATACTACTGATTGTACTATTTTTGATCGTATTGATAAGATTTCATACTTTTTTCAGTAGTATTGATTAACATTAAAATAGCATTGTTACTGCTGAGTACAGCTTTGTATATTTGTGTCATTGCATTATTCTAATAGAATGCTTGTTAACATGAAATTTAAATGGCATGCCCCCTTTTATCTATAATTCGTAATTTTTAATTGACATAATAATACTTTTCATAGCAATATTTGTATTATAATTAAAGAAAATATCTAGTAATAGCATTCATTAGCGCATGAATGCACACCCACAGAAAGAATAAGAGTTATTAACAAAATTATATGAATTAAGCAATGACCAAAAAATATCTTCCATTTTTCAGGGACTAGCAAAAAACCACAATGTTATCATCATCGATAAGTATTCCAATGCTAGACAATATACTACTTTTAACGTTTCTTTCAGTTGCTTTGTAAATATGAAGTAATTGATATAAAGAACAGAATTTAATTCTAACTGAGAAGAAAGTGCCTTTATATTAGCAGATAATTCATGCAATCTCACTCTATTCATTTAAAATAAACATAACTACTGCTTAAATCTAAACTATTGTTTCAAATAAACAGAAGGAAGTAAATCACGAGGAAGTTGAACCTAAATTTGCAAATCCATTATTTGAATTCATAAAAGCAAAGTGATCAGATATTAAATGAGACAAAAGCATTCTAGATCTCTTACCATAAAAATACCATAAATCATCGCAGATGTCATGAATTAGGAACATGTTATAAGATAACATTCATTATAATAGCTAAGTTATGTCATTTAAATGCTTTTGCTAAAAGTTTTCTTTTAACAAAGATAGCAAATATTTTGAAATTTCTATTTTTCTATTTAAAGGTATTGTATTTTGTTATTTTCAAAATTATCAGTAAGCTCTTTGTTTCATTATTGGTTTTTATTTCGTATGATTCTCCTCGACTTCCGAATAAATTGAAATGTATGCATAATAAACCTTTTAGAATTAAAAAGAAAGAGTTTAATTGCAAGAGATGTTATAGAAGATAGTGGGTTGTAGGTAAAAAAAAACATTTTACTCTAGGTTTATAGTATGCAGTGTTAGAAACATCTTTTTTAACAAAAAAATCCTTTTAATGTTTATTAAAATTAGCAGTTGGATATATTTACACAATAAAAGCATCTGAAACTGCATCAGGTTCTACGGGAAATAAATACCAGGATTTAAATTAATAACTACTTCATTCTTTTAAAAATTTCCCTTATTTGAGCAGCTGCCTTAATTAAATTTTAAATTAAATTTTAAAAGAATTCCCTCAGGTGAATAATATACAACTTTTGTAATTGCTTATACGAATTACAGTTACACATTTTAATGGGGATTTTAGAGATGCAAACTTTTTTTTAACTCCTGAAGAAGTGCGATCTGTGTCGTTTGGTCCATGAAATTAACAGACATTTATTAAAACTCTAACTCACGCTGATGTGGATCCTTATTTGCCTGAATTTATCTTGTAATATATTTTAATTTTTAATATTTAAATATATCATTTAGAATATAATAACGATTTGAACTATTAAGAAATGTACATACTGCGTCTGCGTTTTCATTCCTCAAAAGCTAAAACATTTAATAACTGAGTATCTTCGAAAGATAGAAGATTCTCTTAAAACCACATCTGGCTACGAATTGATGAAATATTCTTCTAAGAACACTTCTTATTGCAAAACTAGATTAATACGAGCCTGTTAGTCACCGGTTAACAACAGGATGAGTTGCATAAAGCGTCCACTAATACTATTAAAGCACTGCTCAATGAAGTGAATTTAGACATTTAAAATTAAATCAAAAAGAAGAATGCTGGTGGCAGGCAATGCTGCTACTTAATACTGACGTATAAATTGAGGGTCGCTTGGGATCAACTTATGGATACTAGTTTCGGCAAGTGCAACAAGTGTTTGTTTTTTAATTAATGTTATATTAAAAGATACTGGTACCCGTCGAGACTCCTGGTCATCAGCAATATATAGATTGAGGTAATTTTAATCTAATTGAGGTAGATTGAGATAATTTTGGGTCTCGAACCAACTTTGGGTCAACCCGATGGATATTTAGGTCACTTGGGAGGACAATATAGTAATTTAGTTATATTTTTAAATTGAAATTTAATTGAACGTCATAGATGCTCGCAAGTATTGTTACTCAAAAATGACCTACAGATGTGTTGTCATTAATGTTTATCCCATAGGCCACTAATATTGAATCACTGCTTATCACTGCTTTCAATTTAAATACAGTCTGGAGTTAATGTAGGTAAATCACTGATTTGTGACCCAGCAATATAATTTTCGAAAGGATTTCATCTTATATTTCTTCACAGTTTCTTTTACTTGTAATACCTTCGTCTTTCATTTAGAATACTATTTTCTTGATATCTTATTTATACACACTGAATGTGATTCCATCTCTTCCAGTTCCGTTGTTTACCATATTTTTTCTTGCGTCACGATGTTATACCATATTACTCTGCTAAACAAAAAAATTGTTTCTTCTGTTATGTGTAAGGCCATATGAAACTTTGTTCTTCAGAGACTTTGCTTTCATACAAACCCAATTATTTGAAACCGACTGCCATCCACAGAGAATTTGTTTTCCATGGTCATTGCTAATACGTATAAAATATTTTTATCTTGCTATCAAGGAATGAAAATCCGGTATTAGATATAATCATAATAATTTTGTTGTCAATCCATTTCGGCCTTTGGTAAGGCAAAAAAAGTGCTAGAATTCTGCAAAACTTTAGCTTTTAGGTGATTTTCTTCCCCATCAATAAAGTTGGTGGCTCAGATCTTAAAACTCTCATCAATGATTATAAATTATGGAAATTTTAGAGCAAAATAAAGAGGATGAGAAAATGCCATGATAAGAAACACTCATTTTATGTCCAGAAAAGGAGAAATAAGGAAATCCGCGAGACAGAAATTATGATTTCATTCTTAGTATCTTTCATTTGCAATTCCTTATTTTACCAAACTGGAAGACTCTGTAGTATTTCTAAACAAACATTTGCATCAGTAGAGCTATTCTCTTGAGCTAACCAGCATATCTCTTCCACCAGTGGCTCAGGAATGCTAAGGAAGTTACGTGAAAAGGCCTCTGTTCCGTGTATAAGGTAATTGGACTTTGTGAACTACAGTAATACATTCCATAATAAAATAATAATAATAATAAAAATAATAAGTAAAACAATACACTCAATCATAAAATGAGAACCTTCAATATTATCTTATATGAAGAGCGTAAAAGAAACAACAGTACAGAGGTAATAATAGGCTTCTGTTTCGGAACGAATTGTCCCTCAATATACTCAACATAAAATCATCCATAAATTTTAATATGCATTTACCGTATTTCATATTACTTATCTATACTAATTTCACTTATTTTTTATATTTACTCCATTCTCACAATAATTATACACGTCTTAATATTAATTCAAACATTTAAAAACATAACTCATAAATATGTTTAATGACATTAAAATTTAATTATCTTCAGTGAAAAAAAATGTTATTGCTTATTTAATAAAAAAAATTATTTAAACTTGACCATAAAATTCTTAATTTTTCATTTTCATAGAGAAGAAACTATACTACGTGATTAAATTTCAAAATAACTTTTAATTAATTATTTCATAGTAATGAAAAATTTAAACATATTCTATTAGCAGAAAATATCAAACAAAATGCATCAACAAAGTTAAAAAATGCAAAACCATTAAACGAAAATTTCAAAATACTTGTTTGTTTTCGTTCTTTTAATATTTGTCTTACGTTTTTATATTAAAAAAGTAAAATTAAATTGTAATAATTTTAACTAAACCTTGTCACAAAACAATTTAAATCAATGAACCAGCATTAAGCTTGTTTCACTGAAATAACGTAAATTTAATATACTTTAATCAAAAAAGGTCATTTGGATAAACTTTATGTCCTATATTGAAACGCAGGAACTAGAAAAGGATGAAATAGTGCGCAGTAAATGACACTAAATGACCTCTGTTAATTTTCCACGCACAATGGATGTACACTGCTACAAAAAAAAAGAGTTCTATACCTCCCAATTTAAGGGGCCGATTGATGAAATTCAACTTGCATTTTTCGTGTTTCGAAAGCGCAACTTAGGCTATGTATTAGATGTGCATATAACAGTGTTCTAATATAGGTATTTTGACACAAAAGCGGACGTTTTCTGAAATGGCATGCCAATTTGTTTTCCATCTTTCGATTCTGCGACGACGCATTAACTTCGAAGTAATATAGTATGAGGATTTGACTTAACATTTTGTCAATTTAACGAAACATGTGGGTAGAAACCAAGAATTTCTAACTTATATTTTATATAGCGCGTAGCTAATCGAAACTGTGAAAATGCAATCTGTAAAGGATTGAGAATATTTCTTTTTAAATCAGCCTGAAAATTCCATATTGATATATTTAATTAATTTCACAAAATGCTTATGGAATTCCCATCAGTATTCTATCTAATGTTGAAAAAAATGTGAAGGTTATGAAGGCATTTATGAAGGTTTTCCCGGTTCACTTGTTTTGTAAGTATCTGAATGTGTTATGCTAGTATGTATCAGGTTTGCTTAAAAAGGTTTTCTATGAAATTATTCATGTACATAACACCCATATTCTTTTATCTCAATCAATCAATCCAATTCATTTTCTGAAAGACAATGTAAGATGTATTTCTTTCGAAAACTGGGCGTATTATTGTTATGTATTTTTTAAAAATCCCAAACGAAATGTTTATTGAATTCGATTTTAATAGAGAAAAGTTAGTGTAGGGTTTTGGGAAATAACATTGCTGCTAGCTTATAAAAATGTCTTGAATGTGAATTGGAATAAAACAAATATGGATGATATACGGAAAGAGCTTTATGCATTATTATGAAAATTCAAAACATACAGGGTCGAAATTACATTGAAGATGACGAATGTCATCAAAACAACTTAAACGAGCAGCCCACTCCGCCATGAATGACATTCAAAACAAAAGCAAAGGAACTAACAGTTGGGCCTCTGATGACTAATGCTTATTGCCACATAGCGACTTGAAGCATAATGTTTTAGAAATTATTTAATGCACAGAGAATATTAGCTTGAAAATGACAGAAAGCTTAAAGATCTGATTAACGCTTAATGCATAAAGGCTTTCATTCTTTTAAGTACAATAACAATTCTCATGAAGTGTTTTGCACTTCAAATCTAGTATGTTCGGATATGAATTTACTTTGTTTTAATTATAAGTTTGAAATAGAAACGAGACTGATTAATCTCACATGGCACCCAATCTATATTTTATATTTCTTCATTATATTAATTTTTTATTTCGATTAAGAAGAAGACGTTTTAAGATCTCTATATAATATTTTTGTTCTCTTTTAATAAGTAATAACCTCTTTTTACTTAAAGAAAAAGGGTAAGAAAACGTTTTAAAAGGATTCAGAATGCAAATAATTAATAGCAATAATTCATAGAATATATCATATTGCTATCAGTTTGGAGGGATATATATACATCGATATAAATTTTCGATATATATGGTAACTTTGTTACAGTATTCTGGAAACTTAGTAAAAGCTGTAAGTGGTAATCCTCAAGTAACTACAGAATACCGAATAAAATATATTCAACTAAATTAGGAAAAGTCGAAAAAGTAAGCAAATATAATTTTAAATTTTAATTCTGTTTTGTAAATTTCTGTTTGTGAATATAAGAGCGTAAATTTAGATATTTTTTGAATAATGAAACTCAAAAGCATGGAAAACAAACGTGCTCCAAGATACATATTGGCGAGCGAAAACTTTCAGTTTGCATTCGATTCTCACCTTAGCTACTTGTACCTAGGTCAAATGATCTCATTCGGTTAGTGTTTTATCTTTTAAGTACTGTGTCAAAGTATGCTCTTTTTTATTGCCTAAACAGATAAGTTGATGATTTTAGAACTGACTGTGATTCTATGTAAGTTATTCGTTTCAATACTTCAAGTTTTTATGTCTGTGAAGATTGTTACTTTAATTTGTGTTTTACCTAAGTTATTCTCATGCTCGTTAAAATAAAGATTTATAGCTATTTTGACTTATGATTCTTTGATGAAAACTGCGCTAAATACAGGAACGTGCTCAATACACCTTTGCGTGCTAATGCACAATCCAGCAGAATACATGGAATAACACTGGTTCCTGTTTTATTTTATTATATTTTTTTGATATTTAAAGAGAAAGTATGAATTCTGATATTAAAATCTGGCTAAAGCAACTGAAATTTTATTATTATATATCGCATATCCTATGTATTCTATTTTTTATGCATTTGGTATAGAATAAAGTAACCAAATTTTAATTTTTAAACGCCTGTTTGCGAAACGCATAGTCCTATCTGCATTGTGTACGCTAAACCAATAGTTGAACCTCATTACGAATTACTATCATGTTCTGCTGCGAATGATAAATTGTTACCACACATCTTCTTTTAAGTACAAGCATGTGAAAAGCGATTTCTGACTTTGCAACTTGCAAGTAATTTCCGGAATTCGGTATATCAAAGACACCCACCTTTGCTTTTATTCCACGCAATGCGATCTTAAAACGGCATGAATCGGTCATAAAAGCTGAGTAAACTTGTTATTTATTTCCGTTTTTGAGGAGCAGTGGGAAAGTTTTATGAACCTTTTAATGTGATTCCTCCGAAATTTACTAAGCATGAAATGGATCTGAGTGCTATAGAGACTATAACATCCGTAGCCAATGAGGAGAAGAAGATAATGCTTCAAATTTTTATTTCTGTTGCAATTTTAATGAGATTTGCTTTATACGAAAACTCGGTCAGCATTGCATTTTGTTTAATCTAGTGTGTGACATGCAAAAATTACTGATCTTTTGACTTCAACAACTTAAAATTTCGCTACAATCTACCGCATTCTGATATCTACTCATATACTTTATTTCGTTTTCGCTGGAACGATTTGAGAGCACAGAGGCGTCAAACAGAAGTGCAAAGGTTTGAAACAATTTTGAATGTACAAAGGCTTGGACCACATAAAAGTTATTAAATTTGAAATCAGCTTTATTTCTTTCTTCGGAATTTAAGGAACTTCACGTAGCGATATTTTTATTTTCTTTATCTTTCCAATTTCTATTTGTTTCATAAAATATCTAAGCTCTCTTTAGGAATATACCACGATTCGTTTTGCTGTGTCGCGAATTCTGTGTCGCAAAATTTAAGTGTTTTTTTATCATTTAAGTAATCAATTATTTAAGTATTTTATTTGTATTTGTATTTGATTTTTAAATTTGAAATTTTGAAGAGCGTAATGAATATATATATATATTTTTGAAACAGTGTATTTAAAAGCTTTAATCAATTATTTTTCCTTCAACTGTCCAATTTTCTAACGAAGAAAGTGGAGCATTTTTAACGGTAGTAACATCTGTGGGAATAGCCTTAAAATGACAGTTGCAACTGAGGGCAGTATATCTTTGTTTCCCTTGTCTTTTGTTACGAAGCAGTAAAAGTGGCTATCGTAATTGGCCTCCCGCAATTCACTTACCCTTTTAGCTTTGTGAATGTTGCCTTGGTTATAACTTCGGAAGAAAGGGAAAGGTTGTAAATTGGATATTGAAAGGGCCTGTTTTTGTTGTTTCACCTTAGATTTTTCGCTTGTTAGCAAAGGGGTCTAGTTTTTAGTTTCCAGATTTCGCAGGTGTTAGATTTTTCAAACGTCAATTGTAGACAATGACTTTATTTTGATTCATTAAAGGGGTTTGAATTTGTCCTCTTAAATCATGGTGAAAAGTCCCAGATTGGCAAGAATTTAATTTAATGTCTAACGTTTGGGCTAGTAATGTTTAATGGGAGGAGAAACCGAGTTTTCCTTGGTCCTTGCGCGAGTTTAGAAGTCAGTTTAGAGAGAGTTTTTGAGCTTGGATACAGAGGAAAGAATTATCAGAGAGAGCCTTTGGCCCTGCGGCAGGACAAATAATTTATCTAGTCAACAAAAGACAATAAAAAGTTATTTATATTTTCTGAGTTGAATTCGCACCACCAGAATATCTAACAAGCAAGAAAACAGGCACAAAATTCAAAAACAAAACATCAAGTTTATTCTATCTCACCACTTGTGAGGAAATAAATTAAAATATACAAACATAAAATTACCAGGCAATCTCGACGTTATGTTTCAAAGCAAAGATTCCTTTCAAAACGGACATAGATTCAACAATTAAAAAACCGTAAAGTATAAGTTTTGAAAATCAAGTTTAAAAAATAAATATAATTTTAGAGCCCTATTAAATATTTAAGCATTTCGGTCCAAAAGTCTTTTTGTTTAAGAGTTCACATAGTTATAATTCTCTAAGGAAAATGCTGGTTAGCCCGAAGTATAATATTTTAAATAACGACATAATTAGCAGCACGACACAGTGAAATGAAACAGCATTCACTCGGCAGCAGAGCTGCAAACTAATTAATTGCGCATTTATGCAATATGGAAGTCTGTTAAGAGAAAGGTTTTGGTTTAAGTTAGAAAGGTTTTAGTTGTCAGAGCTACGTCATCAATGTTGCGCAGGCCATGCAAGATGGAATGATCTAGAAATGACGCAACCCAGAGAAATCATTACCATTTTTAGAATACAGAGAGAGAATTAAAGGATTGCTGTTAGCTTAAATTATAATTTTTATTCACATATTTTTTATTTTACGTATTCCCCTGCTTCAAAGAGAGAAAAAAAGCTTGGTGAGGGAAAAACCTTTTTAGAACAACACATAGGCATGTTAGCGAAGAAATAGAAAGTTTTTACAATAGTTACAGGGTATATGAGGAAATACATGAGTAGGCATCAAGGGCATAGCCTATAGGTCAAATATTTATTCATGAGTCCATATGCCAAATCATTATTCATCAGATCTCTCACATATAAATTAGAAAATACTTAAAAGTGTAATTTAAAAGCATTACAACAAAATAAAATTTCTTAATGAAAGTAAATGTCAATAAATTGACAAAAACATAATTTTGAAAGTTTTTAAGCTCTGTTCTTAAAATAACAGAAAAATGTCTACTGAAAAGTTTTTCAAAGTTTTTGAAGAAATAACTCCACCGTTACTGACACAGAAACACACCGTTACTGACACAAAAAAATTATAACACAAACAGTTTATGAGTAATTCAATTAATTCTTCTGATTGCAAATACAATGCAATAATATAAAAATACAATAGAATAACTTTGATGATTAGTTAGCATAACCTCTCCAAACAAAATCAGCGTAACGACTTTCTGATGTTTGGCGGATACTTAAGTATACACTCAGTGAAAAAAACCTCCGATCCTTAAAAACGGTAACTAGTTTTTAGCATTCTACAAGTATCAAAGTTTGATAGTAAGGTAAAAATATGTAAATAAAAATTGTAATTGAAACCCTTGGTAACTCTTATATATATATAATTCTGCATTTTTGTAAGAGAAAATTCATGTGTTGAGGATAAAAAATAATTTAGCAAGCATATCAGATAAAGACTTTAAATAATGCAACACTAGTGACTGAAATTATTATGTGCTGTTTAGTTCTAAAGTTAAGATCGACTCTAATATCACAGAACCGGGAATTTAAACTCAGTCGCATCACAGAGGAATTGAAAAAGAAAACGATAACTGGAGAGTATGAGAATTTTCGAAATATTCCCTGATGTAAGGGTAAAAATATTCTCTGGAGTATTTTCCATAGAAGATTGGATGGTGTACAGAGAGCGTTCGGTCATTGTCGGAAATTTTTAAAAAAATGCGTTTATGCTATCCTTAGGATCCTTCTGCTATCCTTGGCGGGTGAAATGCATTTTCGACCATGGATCAATAAAGAAAAAAAATACCAATTTCGCGATGTAGGCAAAAATCTCAGTCTCACCATCAATCAATCGATCAATCAACCCTCTTTCCTGGATTTCCATATGCTTAGACGGCAGATAAAATATCTCCCAAACTGGAGGAGAAGTTTGAGAAAAAATGAATTTTTTTTAACATATTTGTTGCGTTTTTTTAATTGAAATGTTTTATTGCCTTACATGCTTTCCTGAAGCAATGTAAAAATAGACCTCATTCGAAATAAGTAACCTTGCAAAAGTGGAATAAAATAACATAAAAATATATCTCAGAAATAATGTTTTTAACATATAATTTGACCATTATCAGTAACATGCTAAAACTATTGCTAAACGTCATGGTTTACAATAGTTTGATTATCTTTACAGATCAATGTGCAAGTCTATAAAAACAGATGTCAGATGTGATTTTGCAGATTCTTCTGAAAAATTACTAATTCCGTTGCAGAAGAAGAAGATTCATCTATGCTTACTTTGTTGAATATTTTGTGTCCTTTTAAATCGGTGCAGTTATCATTAACAAATACATAATCAATAAAACTAAATTTTTCTTTTAAATATACTTCCACTACATTTAAATATAAAAAATATGAAATGTTCAGTGAATGTTATCATGCTATTAGATCACTCTTTACGTCATACTACCATCTTTTAGCATAGACGTACGTTGTAACGCAACTAAAATGAGAAAAAGGAAATAAGAATTTGATTAATATTCTTTTAATATTTGCGATTAGCATTCATTTCTCTCTTAAATCTTAAAATCTTTAAATATTATTTCTAGTCTGTAACCATTACCGCATTTCTACAAAATCATTTTGATAACAAAATACAAAGAATCGTGGAATGGATTTTGAATAAATGATATAAGATACACTTAAATGATAATATATACGTTTTAAAATATGTAAATGTTACCTTTCATTGCTTACATGCTATTATTATTTAAACACTATTGATTAAAATCATGTTATGTAATTAAAACTTTGTTATTACCAAAACTATGAAAAGGACAGTTATAAATAATCAAAACTGAAATCCAGAATATTTCTGTGCAAATGATTATAATCAGAATCATATTAATCGAGAAAACATGAAGGTACGTGGATGTTTAGTATGGTTATAATTAATGTTTGCTTATTCAGAGCTCTTGTAGCATGTTCTAATGGACTAAATATGGATTATAAAACAGACGAGAAACACGCCTCAAATAAATCATAAAAGTGAAATAATAACCTGTGATATGCGTACAATTTTAACATAGAATCTCTATCGATTTCGAGGGCGAACAAAGTCCCTCTTCATCAGAAGCAAAGAAATCTGCAATTGAAAAATCAAGTTACGAATATATATATACTCTAAGGAAGTCGAACGAGACGAGAGAATAGCGCCATCAGTTATTAGAAATAATAATGAAAATTGAAAAATTAGGATAATAGCGATTTAAAAGCGTTAGGTAGAATAGGATTAAAATCAACTAAACACGATAAAGTTTTGTGAATGTGAAAAGATTCAAGAAAATCTAATTCTCCAGTGGAAAACGATTTCTGGTTAATTTTTGCATTTGTTGGATTTTATTTTTAATTTTGTAGTGTTCAATTAGTGTTGAATTAAATTCAGTTAGTGTAGTGTGTAGGAAACGAAGCATCTGTAGAAAAAAATAACTATCCTGCATTGGCTAACATTTTAAAATATAAGTATGGATTAACATTTTAGAAACCTGTGTACTTTTAAACAGTGCTCTTAAACTTGTGTATTGTTAAGATCTGTGTTCGTTAACTTGTTAGTAACTTTTAGAAACTGACATTTTAGTAAAGAAAGAACGTGCTGTTCTTGTCAAAATATGTTATAACAAAAGGTGGTAATTCTTATGCATTGCGAGGACACTTTTCCTTCAAAGAACAACTAGGGTAGAACCTGGATTAAGAGAGAAGATGATGGAATTCAAAGGGGCTGATGATTTGATGTGGTTCGAGGTGAGGTTCCGGCGGGAAATTCCGCAATTAATTGTTCAAGAAATGGCTGTTGTTGCAGATGACAGAGATTTCTATTCTCATTATTCAGGAACAGATGCCTGATCAGAAGCTCATGGGCTGTGTGTTCCTTGTTTTACAGTGCAAAAGATACTGCGCTTTACTACTCAATTATACTCTTATATCGACATCATGGAGAGGCGTGAAAAAAAATGAGCAAACTCGTGTTACCGATTTTGTTTATCGATTTCTGTTGAGAATGTTTTTGACAAATTAGTGGCCTTAGAGCATACATACTGTGGACAGATAAGACCCATTCTATAAAAAGAAACCTGGGGTATACAGGATCGGAGATTAAAAGTCACATTTTCTAATTGTGATATTTTTTGTGAGGCTAATTTAACGCTTTTTTTTATTCTAAACCCATATTTCTTTGGAGAACTACGAATCAAATATTTTACAAAGTAAATATTTAAAAAAGTAAAGATATCGTCATTTGCTTTCACAGCACATGATTTTTGCACTGTGGGAATGAGGCTGTTAGGGGCAAAAGATTTCGTGTTTTGAACTGTACTTAAGGAATCCCAAAGAAAGGAGCTGCATCATGCTAAAGCAACAGATACTTATACGATTTGAAGTAGTTTTTGCAGACGATTGGATTACTCAATGTGTTACTGCAATGCATATTTCTTTTTTCTTTTTATTTCTTTTTTGTGGGAGTAGATACAGTGAAAGTTTTCAGATGGTTAAACTGCTGCGGTATGGTGAACTCATGACAATAATAACAATCCGTAAATTGGTTTCGCTTACCCAAAGGTAGGCTCCTGGGCTCTGCTCTGTCATGGTGAGTTGTGCCCTTTGTAAAACATGACGATACTTGGTATGTTTACAAAGACTATATATTCGTTACTCAATGCTAGACTGAACTCCACATTGATTATTCACCTGGCAATGGGAATCTTTCCGTATATTTCTGGCACTGTAGAACTGTATTCCTATACTCTTCACGTACCTTCCGTAGCCTTCGTAATAGAAGTCAGTATCACGTCATTGTGCACATTCTCCAGTACAGTGTGCCAGGACGAAAAACCAAACCCGGGGCCAGTGCTCCGAATGTGGGAATCTCAATCCCCCAAGCAGTAATTCAAGAGAACAAAGTGGTAGTATTAAACATTAAATGACTGTAGATGTAATAACAGCAGCCATCACAACAGTATTTGCACGAAAAAATGTAAAGAGGTTGGAGGTTCACAAATTTCCGCTTTCTATAAGGTAACAGTTAAGCATCTCGGACAATGAAAAAATTCCACAGTGAGAATAACGATCAATTGTAATTTTTCTTTCGCTTATCATACAAACTGTACTAAAATGAATTCTTCTCATAAAATTGCTTATTCATGTTTCAAGAAGCAAGTTGGTGAATAACTTTGTCGCGTACAGAATCTGATTCAATCTCTCAGCTTGTAGAGACATTAGGTTATTTCGAAGCAGGAGAATAAAAAATGAGCAACGCCTTCGCCGGGAATCGAACCACGAACTTCTTGGATACGCGCCGATGTGCTGACCACTACACCACGAAGGCATGAGAAGAGGGCGGAAGAAATACCTTATATACTCCCCCCTTAAAAGGGCGACTGGGGTTTTGAGGACTCAATCTCCCGGTGGTGGAGAATCATCATCCACCACCTTTTTAGTTCGGGCGCCAGTATAGAAGCATTAAGGTATTTTTGGTAGCAGAGACATGAAAAATGAGCAACGCCTTCTCCGGGAATCGAACCACAGAGCTCTCGGTTATGCGTCGAGCGTGCTGACCACTACACAAGAAAGGCATGCAAGGAAGGCGGGAGAAATAACTTACAAGCTGTTTTAAAAAAATTATAAAAATTAAAAAACTTATGCCTCCTCGTCAGAGACTTCCTGATTTAAATGATTCATAATTATGATTATTTCTTAAAAACAGTCTTTATCAACGAAAGATTTGTTATCTGCGTAAGACGAAAACTAATGTAATACAGCATGATATTTTTCAGGAATATTAGACGACCAACATGTATTAAGCTATCCCAGGATTCCAATATGTCAGAAATGCATGTATGCGAAACATTAGATTTCACACAGTTTACAATTAATTTGCTTTATCATTTATGTATTAATTTGCTATATTTTGTACTGAAATTTAGTAATTTTTTTTAAGCACGTTTAGCGTAAGGTACACATTGGAAGCTCTAAATTGAAACTCCTTTTATATCTTCTTTCTTCCATGGATTAAATGACTTAAAGTTTCATTAATGCATGACAGTTTCAGTCTTGTTTAATAGACAGTAAATAAGGTGACTTTAATTTTGTACGTTAGAATACAGTTCTACAATCCAGAAGAGTCTAAGTTTTTTACAGTTCCAAGTATCTTTCAGCTCAGATATAAATAAGAACAAACCAGCATAAAACATATATGTTAATCCTTTCAACTTAATTAACTAGGGAAAATTGTTTTATTAATATTTTCTTCTTCAGAGTCGCATTCATGATGGAGTTACTAACCAATAGAATTCTCCTGTATTGAAACTAGCAATTTTTAAGTATAGGCGCTTAACATAATTTGAATTTCTTTCATTAGCATAAATTTAATTTTAACAAAGAGCGATAGTAAAAGTTAAACAAATTAACGAAAAATTAAATTCGCTTAGTTCATACTTTTAAATTTTAAGCTCAAATGTTGAACATTTGTTAAGATTTTTTTTATATACCTATCACCGCAGATAGATGGTATTCGTTAAAATAACATGACTTATTATTACAATTAAATATATTTAACTCTTTCACAGCGAATTCAACGGAAACGCCCGTACATTTAGATATCGACAGATTACCTGAACCTCTGTGTCAATTTTGTACTTAGCAGCTTCTCCCATCCCTTTACTGCATACTCGTTGATTTCAAGAACTATTAAATGACATGCCAATCATCCTTTTTATGCTGTTAACATAGCTTTCTTATATGAATGCCCCTTTATTCCCGCCTTTGTTTAGTGTCAACATTTAGACACTGTTGCTCGCAGCCGCAATGCTCTCCTAAAGGAAAACCGCTCACAGTGGGTAAAACCTCACAAAGATCCCCAAAAGAGACGTAATCACTACACTTAAGTAAGTTATTATTAACGCTGTAACTTTTTAGTTAGAGGAGGAGAAGGAAATACATTCCAACAGAAATCCGTATATATAGACGTTTCGGATGCATGAGAGAAACAGGTTTTGACAACTACCGATGCGAGGAACATATGATTTACTATAGATAAAAGTATTTGCAAAAATTGCATTGTTGAACGTCCGTTACAGAAAATTTTAATTTGACAAACTAACAGTTAGAAAGCGAAAAATATATGCAAGATACGTTAAATAAATAAAACATAAATAAATAAAACTAACAAGTATGTCCTATTGCATAAGGAAAGAAATTCCCTGCACACATTAACACTTTCAAGACTAAGTATTCAGCACTGCATTCATCTCACAGTATTCGAATTTATTGGTATTTGCAGGGCATGCATAGTTTCACAAATTTATTACAATAAATTACGTTTTTATTTTTAGACCCCATTTAAAATTAACCTTGATCGCAATTACTCAGCGCGTTTTTAAGAATTCATAGGTTAAACCGATAAACATAAAATAACCGATAAATAAACGTTCATAAACCGATAAATAAAGAGATAAAACAGAACGATATACATTTTTTATAAATTATTAAGTTAATTTTAAATGAATCTCTGGGACATATTTATTGATTTATAACAAAAACTAATTTAAGCATGACATGCATATTTATTTAATTTAATTTGATGTAATGTAACTATATGTTTGTGATAAGTCACCAGAAATAATTTAGCAAATACTCAGATTGTACAATACTAATAAAAATGCAATTAGGTACTGTATATAATATCGTTCTTTGTATTTGCGAATTACTCTTTAGCCGTAAAATGTTTTCTGCTAATTTTGTAAACGATCATATGATTAAACTTGTTATCTCTCCCTGCGAAAGAGCCAGTAATAGTTGATTTACTAAGGACGACATAAATACAAAAAATTTCCTTTTCTTATTACAACATTTTTTTGCTGTATTTGGGTTGTGTTCGCAGATAACTAAAAACATAATTTCGTAATTAACTTTTGTTGAGATACTTTTTTATATGTTTTGTATGACACAATATAATGAATAGTTCATTCCTTTTACTGAATGATATTTTGTTTACTCAAATTCATTATGATTACACAATAGAAGTTCTATCAATTGCATGAGGTTAAGTATGTAAATAGTCTACATCATAATTACTTGGATTTCAAAAGCGGTGGAACATGTTTCGGTCCCAGTTAAATGCATAATTAGTATTTTACTATATGTGCATTATTTAGAAAGCTTATTGATAAGATAAAGCAGAAAACAGTTATTGTATACTACGTAATTGTATTGTTTACAATGCGTTAGAATTCCTCTCCTGGCATTTTATCTAAAACCATTTTCTATTCCTCGGATAATTTTAAAAGCTCAATCTGGCACATAACCATATAAAGATGTTTAAGAGTGAGGATAATTCATTTTGATATCTGCTGTCCGATTCCCTTGTATTAATCAGAATATGTGCCTGAAGATATCTAAACTTCATCCAAAAAACGTTTACTTTCTCCTAAAACATTTTTACGTGTGATTAAACAACAATTCGTTGTTTTATGATATCAAAGTAAACTAGAGCTATCTACCTAATTGTAGGTATGCTTTCATGGAGAATTTTCTGAGGGATACTGGCTCATGTACAAGTTACACATGAGGAAACCCGCGATAACGCCGATGCAACAAGACCTTTTGCCTGGAATCGAATCCAGGTCGGAAACACCAGTGTTCAGCGATTTTGCCGTTCGGCTGCCGTTGGGCTGGTATATTATTTTTAAATAAAGTGATTTATGTAAATGTATTCACTATGCTAAGATAAATAGCATATAAGCCAATTAAAATAACTAAGTGCATTTTCTTTATAACTTTCCTCAAAATTAAACTCTGGAATTGTTTCCGGAACACCTAAACATGTAGATCGCGCAGAGAAAGTAAAGTTAGATATAGTTATATGGAATTGTTTAATTGAGGCAACCACCCAGACGGGAGAGTAGTAGTAACTTTGACTACTGTAGCGAAAGGCTCAGGTTCGAATCTCGGAGAAGAGATGGATATAAAATTATCTGTTCCTTCTTGGAAGTAACGGTGGTCGCCTATTTAGTACCTTCACAGTAAAATGGCCACCGCTTCTGACCTTAGTAGAGGACAAAGCCTAAAACTGCTAGTACCTGCCATGTTAAAAAATAGAAAAAAAATACTGTGGTAAACCCCACAAAGTTTCTCTGTTCAAGATCAGGAATGCCTT